>CM045552.1:30370179-30582429 GCA_024721245.1 Mitragyna speciosa
CTACGGCCAAGGATGATGCTATGCGTGGTATCATATGTTTTCCCATTATTTTTTCGTTCTTCTTTTTAATCTGAATAAGTTCTTTGTGTACTGGATTGTATGCCTAATGATTGGTGTCAGTTTGAATTTCAGTAGCCAGTTCTCTTGTTAGCTGATCAGCATGGTCATCATGTCCGCCAGCAAAAGTATATACTCGGTATGCAAACTGAAAGGCCTTCCATAAAATTTTTGCAGATCCCTTTTTCAGACTTTCAGTTTTAGGTCCTTTTTCTGCATTTTCCACTGCCTTTGCATCTCTTCTCTCCTGGAAAATAATGCACAAATAATTTTGAGATTAAGTACAAGTTTCGACCTCCTGCATTTGTAGCATATTTTGGTTCAACTGACCTTCAGTGCCTGCTTCATACAGCTTGATGAAACATCTACCATCAATTCCTTTATACGTAAAAGGATGCTAAAATCAAAATTGATATTGTGATTTTGAAATTTTTTGGACTCTTCATCTTTAGTCCTTTCCAATGCATCCAGTTCTTGTTTGATCTGAATAGGATGCTTTAGTTAGTAGCGTATCACTAGTTTCTTGCAGTAATTCATCTGTAATGTTGAGGCATACCTTATTGAAGTAATTCTCAACTTTATTGATGACTTGGCCAATAGGGGACTCAATCTGCCAATTCTTTAGGGTTGTAACTATAGTATCTAATTTGGAGTACAATGCTGCTGCCATTCTCAATGCTTCCAACTTCTTTGTTGGGAAGTTTTCAAATCTTGCCAACACCTACACCGTAAAGAATTACTGATCATGATTTTCTGATGGAAGTTGTTAATGTGTTGGGAAAACGTAATAGTACTAAGAACCTGTGTCTCAGCAGTTAGCTTCTCAAGGATGGATTCCACATGTTTGTGGAAGTTGTGCAGTTCAGCCATGTCTGTCGATTGGAAAGAGTTGATGGGAGCTTTCAACTCCCTGATAGATTTTTCATGATTTTTAACATCCTCAATTTGTTGGAAGTTTGCTGACCTGAGATGGAAACAAGCAGAAAGTTTTTCATCGTGTGCCATTACTTTAGGGAAGGTAAGATGGCCTCCTTACATCTTTGGACTAGAAAGTCATGTGGGCATACCTCTTTGTCATTTCTGCTAGTGCATCGGCCATCCCCTGTTTTCCTCCAGTTGAGGAACCAACCTTACCTTTCCTCGATGATTTGGCATCTAAATTGCATCCTTCCACTTTCCTCTTGAGAAGTCAATACAGATTGCCCATTTAAGATGACCTCTTCAATCTGGTTGCAGCTTTCTTCAGACATAGGTTTTTGGCACCTCCAAGTGCTAGAGGAGGAGGCGGAGCACCTCCCATTGCTGGCAGCATGGGTGTTGGTGTTGGTGCTGGTGGTGCTTCTCTATTGGATGTTCCAAAGGGAGGAGGTGGTGCCATTTTTCCTGATGCCTTGGGTGGTGGGGGTGGCGATGGAGGCAATATGAGATTTCCTGATGCCATGGATGGAGGTGGTGGTGGGGGCAGCGGTGTTGTAAATCGTGATATCACTAAAGATGTTGGAGGAGGAGGAGGTGGAGCAGGAAAAAAGCCATGCTTACTGATGTCACTGGTGGTGGAGGTGGAGGTAGGGTGACAGCTATGCTTCCTGCTGCAATTGATGATAATGAAGGTTGAGCTGGTGTGGATGGTCCTGCTTTGAGATTCGATGACATGTTTGGTGATGATAAAAATGTTTCTGATGGAGTTAGATGTTTTTGTACAGATAGTGCTTCATTTGGTGAGAACATGGGCTGTGGAGGAAGTGGTGGTGCAGATACTTGTGATGATACTGCATCTGGCAACAATGTGTTATCTGCTGGCAGCGATGGATGATTTTTCTTTGCAGAGACATTTGATCGCAGCTTATGCAGTGAAGCAGGTGGTGGAACCACATCAATATCTCCTTTTGCTGGGGTGTTAGGGGCTGGTCCCGATTCCAAATATGCTTTACAGGTCCAATTTTTTCCAGCGTTGCTTGCTGACTCATCTAAAGTAGTCATTAGGATATCCACTGTGTCCTCTTCCATTTCAAAATCTTGGTTAAAGTCATTGATACCTGTTGCTTTTGCTTCAGATTCATTTTTCGCTTTTACTGTTGGATGTCGTTCCTCAATTGTCTCACTTTTCTGGACCAGGTTGTTGGGATCTTGAGATGCTGTATGAGAAAGCATGTGGAATGACAAGCGCTTTACGTCAATGGGATTCAACTTTTCAACTGCTTGAACTCTGAGTTGAAGCAGAAGAGGTGGAGAGTAGGATAGCTTTGTGCTTTTAGATAACATATTGCTCATCACCGGAATGACTGAATTTGGAGTAGCTGGAGAGCTAGAAAGGGAAGGTTTACTGTCTGAATAGGACTCAGACAAAGCCTTCCCAAATGCGTTCTCTGAGGGACTATAATCATTCGTCTGCTCATCCTCATCCATCATATCAAACATGCTCTCACTTGCTATCTTGTTCACGTCTTCAAGCATTGCCTGTGCTGTTTCAGTTCCAGCAAATGGAATTTGCTTTAAATTCCTGATCACATAAGAAAGATTTCCCAAGTAAAACTTATGTACAACATACCCAGTACTTGCAGATCATCTTGGTCCAGCACAATGGATGCGTCATACTTGCCATTAACCATCCATTCACCATGGTCTGTCCATGAGTCTCCAAGTGATTTCAGAACATTGCAGAGGCAGTGCAAAACCTGTTCCAAATTATGCTCTTAGCTTACTCTATATAATAAACATGAAGGCGGCAAATGTCTGAATCCAAAACTGTGACTGATAGGTAGGGAAATAACTCCAGAAAAAGAGAAGCAGAAAGATAACCTGGTTCATTGATGCTCCTTCCATTTCTGATCAAAATACTTGGTTTAATGGAAGGATGTAGCCTATGAAGATCCTTCAGTGTCCATATCAGTAGCTGAAGAAATGTACAATTAGGGGACATGACGAAAATTCAAGATTTACTTATTGACTTGCAATGGGTTTTCAGTAAACAGCCTGAAGTCTGAGAAGAAACTCTTTTGAAACTAGAGATTGAAGAGTACCTCATTCACAGAAGCAGAGCCAACGCAGGGAGATAGGTCAAGCAAGTTTCTCAAGGTCAGAATTTTGTTCCAGATACCTGTCAGCTTTATGAAGTTCCCCGCAACCCCGCATGACTTGCTAACTGTAGTACCTTTTATTTGCTTATGATTTTTTGATGCTTTGGAGCTTTTGCTTGCTTGTTCTTTTCCCTGTAAATGTTATAGACATGTACTTGTTACTTTTTCCATGTCAAAGATTCTCCTTTTGTTTGTTGTTCACTCCAAGTACCAATTAAGATCATCAGTACTCTGACCAAATTTATGCTGAATAAAACTAAATCTCCAAAAATTTTCCTTATTTCACTATTTCTAACACTTCTGTGACATCAAGGATAAAAAGAGACAATTCTCATTTTTTTTTTTCCTGTTTTTGATTTGAGAATTTTGTTTAAACTGTATTTTTGTTATATTGAAATTCTGTTGTAGCCGGGGCTGCATAAATGTCATCTATACACAATGAGGTGATAAGTGAAATATAGATATAACAACAATAACTGATTTTTTAGTGCATCTACTGCTTCACGTCAACTTTTAGTTCAATCGTATGCATATGTTCTGAAATGATGAATATGGATGGTGTGCCCAAGAAATGCATTGGACAGTTCAAATCACTTGCAAAAGGAACAGAACATTCCAGTTCTATGGTTTTCAAAACAGAACTCAAGCATGATTTTCTATTTATCTTGGATTGCCTCACAAAACAAATGAAATTAGGAAAAGATATGTATCAGATGTATTTTATCAGGAAACTAATTATGTGTTATGATTGAAATTTTGAAAGATGACATCAGACAATGGGCAAGAAAACTTTTGGTGCAGCTAAGGTAATTTATAAAAGCTTAGTTGTTCATGACTCCAAAATCTCATTACCATACACATCTTTGCTAACGTTGGTTAACAAAACCACAAGCTTTCATGGAAGTATCAACCTCAATTGCAACCTCATTCGTAATAAGACATTGCATACATGAATAAGAAAAAGGATACAAAAGGAGAATGTAGAAACAGGCATAAAGAAACAGACCTCAAATCCAGAAAGCTTTTTCCGGAAAATTACGGGTGCCATACCACTCCAGGCCCAATCCATGTGGTGGAATTGGGCAAATTATATGGGGGCTTAACTTAGTTGCTAATCACGGCTTGACTGCCTCGCAACGCAGATTTTTTTATTCTAGGTCGTATCATGCTGGTATTTGGAGAACGAGTATGGAAGAACAGTTGGATTGGAGTAGTGGTCAGTCGAGGTTGTGTTTTAATCTGTAAAGGTGTAAAATGACAAATGATTAATAATCCTAAATTAACATTATGAACGCAGATGAAGATAGAATCCAGCAAGTCTAGAAATGCCCAAAAAAGGGGTAAATTATGAAATATCCTTTGTGGTATCAATTTCAAGTTTAATAACAAATGGTCACTTGCATTTCTTCTATTCTATGCAAATTGTTCTTGTCAAGTTATTTCTAATCAATAACATCAAACACCTATAACCGAGAGGCTTAAATGAACACCTATTTATCAACGAACATGCAAAGATAATACTTAAAAAAGCAAATGTTACCAACTATTCAAGAAGAATGAGGAGTTTGTTGAGTCTTTCAATGATGTCGGAAAAAGGTCTTATAAGCTCAACATTAATAAGTTTGCAAGACTAACCATTGTGGACCTTCTTTTCAGTTACACCCGTAAAAAAAAGATGCCCTACTTCCCTAAAAAACCATCCAAAATAACACCATTTTGATGTCAAAATGTAGCTCAATTTCCTTGTAGTAATGACTGGAGAGAAAAATAGCCATCATGGGGTCAAAGATCAAGGATATAATATAGTCATATAGGAATTCATTACCCAAAAAAATAAAATAAAGACTCCCAAAAAAAAACTTTATATGCTTATTCAAGTTATTTGAGTTTTGTTATTTGAATTTCCTACAAAACATAGGTCTTTATAAAGCCTCTGAAGGGATTTTTTTCTTAAATTATTGTATAACTACTTTAAAGAAACCATGTTGTAGTAAATTCAAATAACATGAATATGCATAAGCAGTTGGCCACTTTTGGTTGTTTTCATGTGTGTTGTTTTTTGGGTAATGAATATGTAAAATACAAAAATACCCTTAATCCTTGACACTCGTGGTGGCTTCTTTTTCTCTCCAGTCAATACTAGAAGGAACTTGAGTTACGTTTTGGTATTTAAGTGGTGTTGTTTTGGGTGATTTTACAAGGAAGCTAGCACAATATGTCTAGTCTAATGGGTTTAAAAACCCGCCTTGGTTAGATCTGCAAAATTGTTAATGCCCAGTATGTGAGACCTTGCAAAATTGTTAATGCCCAGTGTGTGTGACCTATTTTCACCATTGTTAAAAGACTCAATAAATTCCACATTGGCCTTGAATATTTGGAAATGTTTGCTCTTTTCGGTATCAACTTTGTATACACGTTAAAGCTTTTAGTCATAGCATTTGATGCTGGGAGATTAAAAAATTTTGACAAGAACAATTACATATGCTAAAATGCAAGAAACCACTCATCATTGAGCTGGAAATCCGTTTGCACTTAATTTAGCTTATGCATGCTTTTTCAAAGCTAAAAGTGGATAGTTTAGATTATGAATTATCCTAAGACAGAGATATTTTATAGGACTAAGATATACAAGTTATTATATGAGGAAATATATATAAATTCACTTCAATATGAAAAAGTTCTTGTAAATGGTCGAGATTTATCTGTCTATACACTTCTCCTTAAAATGTATATCCATTTTCAAGGAGTGTAACAACAAATCTCATTATAGCAAAGTGTTTTACTGATGGATGTGTAAGTATCTAGCGTTACCACTCATATAGATTCTTAAGAATCGCAACAAAAGATAAATATATTTCTTTCAATTGAAAAGGTAATCAATCATGTAGTCTGCAATAAAAAATT
Organism: Mitragyna speciosa; assembly: GCA_024721245.1. Lineage (NCBI taxonomy): Eukaryota > Viridiplantae > Streptophyta > Magnoliopsida > Gentianales > Rubiaceae > Mitragyna > Mitragyna speciosa. The sequence continues at coordinate 30,376,218 of CM045552.1, forward strand.
TTCTTTATTTTCAGAAGTGGTTATTACATCCTTTTAGTTTCTACTGTTTAAAACTCATCATGTACAATTGCTTCGCTACTAAAACAAAAGTAAAAAGAGATATAACATAAAATTCCAAAGAGATGATGATCGACATATATGTCTTAAGATGGATTTATGTATTTGTATCTTGTTGTCACATATAATTTTAAAACAAGGTGAGTAAAGAACGAACAGTTGTGTTCTAGGTTATCTGAAAACGTCACCTAATATAAATATTGGTCATGAAAAATGGTGAGAATTACGTATGGCAAGAATATGATTATGTAGCTTCCATTCATAGATGGCATAGGCCAGTTAAAGAAGCCAAGACTTAAATATTTTTTTATAGTCTCATTTACTCGTGATAGCCGTCTCGAGACTATTTAACATTCTTTTTAATTATATTTAAGCTCTATATTAGCAAATGCAGTTTTGATGAATAAGCTTCAGATAAAATGAATGTTTTAAAATGTGGAGAGAATATATTGATAGGTAATTTGCTAATTATAAAAATATATATGAAAGAGATGATATATTTAAGTGATCTGTTAATGCTGACGTTATTCATAAAAGATACAAAGAATTTAGATTCGGAGATAACATGATAATTCTATGTAAATTATATAAAAACTTAATTAGGGAGTATTCTCTTTCCTTCCCTTGCTTGATCAATAGGCGATGTAGTAGTTAGTATCTTAACCATCTAGCATTTGTTATCTTTGTCTTTTCTAACAATGCTCTTACATAAAACCTATTTATTTGATATCATTCATTCTATGGTCCATACGTATATGTTTTGAAGAATTTATGATGATAGATATCATTTCTTGCTTATGATTTCTTCAGCCTACTACCAATTTTTTTTTTTTTTTGGAAAGGCTGAGCTTGAATTAGGTACAATTGTGGGATTTCATTCAACCTCCTTCGCCACATCTACAGATCTACAAATTGGGCTTCTGAAGTTGGGCTCCATTAAGTGATTTTAACCCAAATAAAGACAGCTCAATATCATTTAAAATTCGGCTCCCTAAGTTGAGCTTTGTTAAGTCTGAGCTTAATCCAAATAAAGATATCTTACATCTCCACTCCAAATTGGGCTTCTCAAGAAGGGAATTCTTAAGTGTGTACATAACGCAAATAAAGGTTAACTCAAAGTTGCTCCATCTAAAATAAAAATTAAGGCCCAATCTTAAACCTTTACGAAGATTTCGCCTACGAAAATGAATGGGCACCGAGTTTATGTTGATATATTTTTTTCAAATAAAACTAATATAAGATCACAATGAAAATGACTAAAAATTAATTTACACTTACACAAGAATACTTTAACCAGTATAAACAAGGATCAGAAACTCTTCAATACATAAAATCATCTAGAATAGCAATATGGAATGAGTAATTCTAATACCAAATACTAACATTTGTATAACTAAAAAGAGTCGAGTCGAGCCTTGATTGAGTTGAATTTATGTGACCCAAACTCTGCCAATATTTAATTAATCAGGTGTAATATATCCAAGCTCAGAAGAATTTTTTAACCTACCCCTATATCAAAAAAAAAAAAAAAACCCAAAAATGTTCTATCATCTACAAACATGAGTAAAATAAAAATAAAAAACTAATGTCAGAATATAGTAGTAATAATTAGTAAGCATATAGCCAAAAACAATGAACATTATAGACTTGGAATTAAAAGAACAAATGCATAACAGGAGCGCCGTAGGACTGGAGATGGTCCTAGTAGTCATGCACGGGCTGCGACGGGGCTTTATGATCCACCAAAAAGCCAGAGGAAAAGCTGCACAAACATTATTAATGGTGATAAAAATTCGAGGTGTGTTGGGTATATTGTCACATAGGGTACCATGATCAAGTCTAATGGTTACCAAATAACAATAATTTACAATTGTTATTGTTATGTTGTAAAATATAATTGATATTAATTCGTCACTTGGAAAGTGCAATTTTATGTAACTATCCAACATTTATTATTTCGGTGATAGAGTCTTAAAAAAAAAAAAATACATGGCCTAGGGTCTTAGCAAACAACTGCAGGACCTCGATGCTAACCGTTTGTATTAAGATCTAAATAAAAGCTAAATAAATGTTATTACTTCAAAATTGACACCGACACGTTGAAAAACGCCTTTACCATCAATTGATTTTTCTTTTCTTTGTTGATTTGCGGTTGGAGTTAGGGCTATTAAAAAAGAACCGGAAAATCAAAAAATTGGGAAAATCGATCCGTTCCAAACCGAAAAAATAGGGTAACCAAACCGGTTATTGACACCGAGTCGGATAGCGGGTCGGTTCATAAATTAAGCGGGTCGGGTAGCGGTTCACATCCTTGTGAACCGGCGGGTACTCGACCCGGTCCATAGTAAGGGGTAGTTTTGTCATTTTGGTATGTTGTATTATTTTACTAATTCATTGTTTTAGTTTTTGATTTATTTTATTGTTACTACTTAATTTGTGTTTCTATTTCATTCTTGATTGATGAACATTTGACTATTTATTTTATTATTTGGATGTTCATTTGACTATTTATTAAGTATTTTTTTTATTTTTATAGCTAATTAAAATGTGATAATAAAGTTTAAAAAACTAAGTATCTATATGTTTATTTAGTTTTTTGTTTTTTGGTTACTTTGAAAATTACAGTTTTATGATGTAATTTAACTTTAAAATCATTGATACTTGTGTTACTAGTAATTTAATGATAGTTTACGATTTTTTCGTTTTATTTTTTATTTTAAAAATACTGAAAAATTATAATGGACCGGGTCGGATAACCGGTCTATCCGAACCGATTTTGAAGGTAACCGGAAGACCGGGCACCCGCTATGTGTGGACCGGTTCACAGTTCGAAATTCTGCCGAACTGATCCTCCCGGTTTGGTTCAAAATTTTTGTTCATAAACCGGGTACTCGATCCATGAACACCCCTAGTTGGAGTGCTACCACAATGGTAAAGCTTTTGGTGGTCATGGGCCATTAAAGACAGTCTGATGTATTATGTCTCATTGAATCACAAAAATCTTATGCTTAAATTCTATAATCGAATTGTTAATTGGCGAATGAACTTACTTGGAGGAGATACTAGTTCATTGTGTAACTGTTGCAAAATCTTGAAAAGCAGCTTGAGGAGCTCTTGTCCAAGCTAAGATAAGGAACGTACCGGCTGTGGGGCCTCAAAAGTGTCATTTGGCACAAGTTTAAGATTCAGATTAAAAAAATAAAAAATTGAGCCATCATATTGAACCAACAAGGCTAAAAATTAGTCTAAAAGAGAATGCCGTTTCACATAAAAAATAATTATATCGCGATATTAGCGAGTTATATCAAAATCCTAGATTATTACATCAACATATTAGACAGTTACATAGTGTTTAACTTACGAAAAATGCAAAGAAGGAAAATTGTAAGGCTCTGAGTCTGCCAATTGTCTTAGAATCGCACTTACAAACCAGGAAAGTTTTTTAAGTAGTAGTTGTTGTGTGTGCGTGTGTTTTTGTTTTTTTATTTTAAATGTATTTGAATGGCTTATATTTTTTATCATTTATTTTTTTTTACAATTGTCTATATTGTAAGGCGACACGACCCTATTCCGCGAATTCGGTCCACCTAAGTATTTCCCGTAAGGTGAATATAGTTATTGGACCTCATGATGAGGGAATATAACTCATTATTTTTCTACAACAAAATAAACTGTTATAAAATTAGTAGTATTATAGTACTACTAAGATAGAAATAAAGCAACTTACAACTAGCTATAAAAGTGAAGACAATGTAATGACAAAATCAAAGTAAAATGAAGCAATATTTTCTCTTCTTTTCTTCTTCAATTTTTCATTGCATATAAGCCACTATTTATAGGCTTGAGGTTCACTCCTCCATATTAAAGGTCATAAGGACCCAAATGTAAGTTACATGAGTTACATGAACTAATGAGAAATCATGGGGTAGTGGGAGTTATAAGGGATAATGTGGAAGATCATGGGGTAGTGGGAGTTACAAGGAATAATGGAGAAGATCATGGGGTGAACATGGGTGGACATCCACTAAATATTTCATAACACTCCCCCTTGGATGTCCATCTTTAAGAAAAATGCCTCATTAAAACCTTACTAGGAAAAACCCAGTGGGACAAAAACCTAGTGAAGGAAAAAGAGTACATTCTTCTGAATACAACACTGCCTCAAAAAAAAAAAAAAAAAAACCTTGGTTAAGGAAAAAAAAATGCAGCGTGTAATTACTCCCCCTCTTGAGCACATCATTTGACATCTTTCAGTCGTCTCATTCCAATCTTGTGAACCAGCTTTTCAAATGTTGAAGTCGGTAGTGATTTGGTGAATATATCTGCCAAATTATCACTCGAACGAATTTGCTGAACACAAATTTCACCATTCTTTTGAAGATCATGAGTGAAAAAAAACTTTGGTGAAATGTGCTTCGTTCTATCACCTTTGATGTATCCCTCTTTCAATTGAGCAATACATGCAGCATTATCTTCGAACAAAGTAGTAGGAACTTCCTTGTTTAAGGGCAAACCGCATGCTCCTCGAATATGATGTATCACAGATCTTAACCAAAAACACTCTCGACTTGCTTCATGAATTGCCAATATTTCAGCATGATTAGAAGAAGTGGCAGCTATAGTTTGTTTCATGGAACGCCATGAAATAGCTGTACCACCATATGTGAATATATACCCAGTTTGTGATCGAGCGTTATGAGGATCGGATAAATATCCAGCATCTGCATAACCTATTAGATCAGCTTTAAGTGCATTGGAATAATAAAGACCCATATCCTTTGTACCCTGAAGATAGCGAAATATATGTTTAATGCCATTCCAATGTCTTCGAGTAGGTGAAGAACTATATCTTGCAAGTAGATTCACGGCAAATGATATATCAGGACGTGTATGATTTGCAAGATACATTAATGCCCCAATAGCACTAAGATATGGTACTTCTGGACCAAGTATCTCTTCATTATTTTCACGAGGTCGGAAAGGATCTTTATGCACATCAAGTGATCTTACAATCATAGGTGTGCTCAAAGGGTGTGCTTTTTCCATATAAAATCGTTTAAGCACTTTTTCTGTATAAGCCGACTGATGTAAAAAGATGCCATTTTCTACGTGCTCAATTTGTAATCCAAGACAAAATTTTGTCTTTCCAAGATCTTTCATTTCAAATTCTTGTTTCAAGTAATTAGTAGCATTTTTAACCTCTTCAAGAGTTCCAATAATATTTAAATCATCAACATAAACTGCAATGATTACAAATTTGGATCCAGATTTCTTAATAAAAACGCATGGACAAATAAGGTCATTCATATAGCCTTGTTTCATCAAATATTCACCAAGGCGATTGTACCACATGCGTCCAGCCTGTTTCAACCCATATAAAGATTTACACAATTTAATTGAATAAAGTTCTCGAGAACCAGAATCATGACCTTTTGGTAGTGTAAATCCTTCAGGAATTTTCATGTAAATATCATTATCAAGTGAGCCATACAAATAGGCTGTTACAACATCCATGAGACGCATTTCAAGTCGTTCATTTGCTGCCAAATTAAGCAAATAACGAAAAGTTGTTGCATCCACCACAGGAGAATATGTCTCCTCATAATCTATGCCAGGTCTTTGGGAAAAACCTTGTGCGACAAGTCGTGCCTTGTACCGCACAATTTCATTTTTCTCATTTCGTTTTTGCACAAATACCCATTTATAACCTACAGGTTGCACTTCTTCAGGTGTGCGTATTACTGGTCCAAAAACTTTACGTTTTGCCAGTGAATTTAACTCTGCTTGAATTGCATCTTTCCATTTTGGCCAATCATTTCTACGCCTGCATTCATCTACAGACTTTGGTTCGTGATCCTCATTATCATTCATGACAGTAATTGCTGCAGCATAGGCAAATTTATCATCGACATTAGTTGTACATCGGTTCCATCTTTCTCCAGTCATGACATAATTGATTGAGATCTCATGATTATCAAACTTTTCAGGTACCTGAACTTCTTCTGGAAGTTTATTATTTGTCATATCAGAAAACTCTTCAAAAGTTTTCTTTTCTGGAGATTTTTCAAAATTCTTAATTTCCTCGATTTTGCCATCTTGATTATTTGCCCCTTTTCTTTTTCGAGGAATTTTATCTTTGGAACCAGCGGGTCTACCACGTTTTGCAGGTGCTTTTAATTCATTACTAGTGGTAGAAGGTCCTTTGGGGACATCGATTCGAATTGGAGCATTAGCAGCCGGTACATGTGACTTAGTCACACGTTTTGAATTAGTAAAAGCATCTGGCAACTGATTTGCTAAATTTTGCAAATGAATTATCTTTTGAACTTCTAGTTCACATTGTCTTGTACGAGGATCAAAATGAGATAATGATAATTCATTCCAACTAATTTCTTTGACCGGCTGTTTATTTTCTCCCCCTAATGTTGGGAAAACTGATTCATCAAAATGACAATCAGCAAAACGAGCCGTAAATAAATCCCCAGTTGTTGGCTCAAGATATTTTATTATAGATGGAGATTCATATCCAATATATATTCCCAACCTCCTTTGAGAACCCATCTTTGTGCGTTGTGGTGGAGCAATTGGAACATAAACGGCACATCCAAAAATCTTAAGATGGGCAATATTTGGTTCTCGACCAAAAATTATTTGTTGGGGAGAAAACTCATGATAATTCGTTGGCCTTATGCGAATTAACGCTGCAGCATGCAAAATAGCATGTCCCCAAACACATATTGGGAGTTTAGTTCTCAAAAGCAATGGCCTTGCAATTAATTGAAGGCGCTTAATAAACGATTCTGCCAAACCATTTTGTGTATGAACATAAGCTACCGGATGTTCAACACTTATCCCAATAGACATACAATAATCATTAAATGATTGGGATGTAAATTCACCAGCATTATCAAGACGTATCGTTTTGATAGAATAATCTGGAAAATGCGCTCGTAACCGAATTAATTCTGCAAGTAATTTCGCAAATGCCAAATTGCGAGTTGATAATAAGCATACATGTGACCATCTAGTTGATGCATCAATTAATACCATAAAATATCGAAATGGTCCACATGGTGGGTGAATTGGCCCACAAATATCACCATGTATGCGTTCTAAAAATGTAGGAGATTCGGTACGAATTTTTACTGGTGATGGCTTTATAATTAATTTGCCTTGAGAACAAGCAGCACATGAGAATTTATTCGATTGAAGAATCTTCTGGCTCTTCAATGAATGACCACATGAATTCTCTAATATTCTTCGCATCATTATAGAACCGGGATGGCCTAACCGGTCATGCCAAATAATAAAATTATCATGATCAGTAAACTTCTGGTTTACTGTTGTATATATTTCAGTTGTATTAATACATGTATAATACAACCCAGAGGAATAAGAAGGTAATTTTTCTAATACAATTTTCTTTCCATAACCAGTACTTGTAAGATACAAGTATTCATTATTACCTTCATTCCTAGTCTCAATATGATACCCATTTCGACGAATATCTTTAAAACTTAATAAGTTTCTTTGAGACTTTGGAGAAAATAATGCATCATCAATGCAAAATTTTGTTCCTTTTGGTAAAATTATTGTTGCTCTTCCGGAGCCTTCAATCAACTTTGTAGTACCAGATATAGTACTAACATGAGATTTTTCCATTATTAAACAAGAAAAATATTTCTTGTCTTTAAATATGGAGTGTGTTGTTGCACTGTCTGCCAGACATAGTTCTTTGTCATTGATTTTTGAAACGTCCATTTTCTTCAAAGAAAACAAAAATTCCAAATGAGATGCATTATATATTTATTTAGTTGTTTATTTTAAGTTCAATATTTATGGAATATAAAGATCATGGAAACAAATATTGATAATAAATATTTTTATTTGAAAACAACAAATAAAAATTTATTAATCAAAGTAGACAATTTAAAAGATCTATTCTTGAACATTTTCATCACTAATTAAATGACTAGTATCACCTTCAGGGTGATTGACAAAGAAATCAGCAACATCTAAAGAGGTAAAATCAGTAAAACCATTGTCAACAAGACTATGGTCAAGGCCATCATTATAAATAAAATTTGTCTCTATCTTTTTCTCTTTATTCTTCAATGATTATTGATAGAGATCAACAAGATGTTTTGGAGTACGACAGGTACGAGACCAATGGCCTTTCATGCCGCAACGGTAGCACTTGTTGTCCACTTTTTGTTTATTTTGGTTTCCATTTTTCTCGTCACTGCTCTCCCACTTCTGGTGGTGAGTTGTACCTTTCATGTAACCACCACGATTATTGTAACGGTTTCTACCACGTCCACGACCTCGGCCATTGCCTCGACCTCGATTTCGTCCATTATTGAAATTTATGGCTGCCGCATTTGCTTCAAGTAATGGGGCAGTACCAGTTGGACGTATCTCGTGATTTTTTAACAAAAGCTCATTATTTTGTTCAGCAACAAGAAGACAAGAAATCAGTTCAGAATATTTCTTAAAACCCTTTTCACGATATTGCTGCTGCAGGAGCACATTAGATGCGTGAAAAGTGGAGAATGTTTTCTCCAATAAATCTTCATCAGATACTTTTTCTCCACACAATTTTAATTGAGAACTGATTCGAAATATTGCTGAATTATATTCACTTACAGTTTTAAAATCTTGCAAACGCAAGTGCATCCAATCATAACGAGCTTTTGGAAGAATAACCGTCTTTTGGTGGTCGTACCTTTCTTTCAAATTTGTCCACAAGACAAAGGGATCTTTTATAGTCAAATACTCAATTTTTAGCCCTTCATCAAGGTGGTGACGGAGAAAAATCATTGCTTTGGCCTTTTCTTGACTAGTGGCATTATTTCCTTCTTTGATAGTTTCTCCAAGGCCACTAGCATCCAAATGGATTTCAGCATCCAACACCCATGACAAATAATTTTTTCCAGTGATATCAAGAGCAACAAACTCAAGTTTTGCAAGGTTAGCCATAACAACAATTAAAATCAAGAAAACAAATAAAAACTTACCACACTTACTTCGAAGAACGCGTTGAAAGTTGGCTAGAGAATCGTGCTGATAACGTGTTATAAAATTAGTAGTATTATAGTACTACTAAGATAGAAATAAAGCAACTTACAACTAGCTATAAAAGTGAAGACAATGTAATGACAAAATCAAAGTAAAATGAAGCAATATTTTCTCTTCTTTTCTTCTTCAATTTTTCATTGCATATAAGCCACTATTTATAGGCTTGAGGTTCACTCCTCCATATTAAAGGTCATAAGGACCCAAATGTAAGTTACATGAGTTACATGAACTAATGAGAGATCATGGGGTAGTGGGAGTTATAAGGGATAATGTGGAAGATCATGGGGTAGTGGGAGTTACAAGGAATAATGGAGAAGATCATGGGGTGAACATGGGTGGACATCCACTAAATATTTCATAACAATAACAACCGGATTGTGTCATTTATAGACTAAGGGATATTTGTTAATTCAATTTAATGTTAAAAATTAACTAATTATGAGCCTTTTGAATTCAATATATTTGATAACAAAATTTCTTTATCATTTATTACATTAATCACTTATTTAATTTGTATACAGAATATTAAATGAAAATTTTTCACTTAATTTGTTGATTTTTGATACTCTTTCTCCTTTACACACATAACACACACACACACACACACTCTCTCTCTCTCTCTCTCTCTCTCTCTCTCTCATTCTCACACTCACCTATGCACACACATATACAAACATACTTTTTTTCGCATGCGCAATCTCTCTCTCTCTCACTCACACACACGCACACACACTTTCACACAAATATATACATATTCTCTCCTCTCTCTTTCTCTCTTTTCCTACACACAGTTTCTCTTGCATACACCTACATACGTTTTTGCATATACACTTTTATACACATGTGCGCACGCATGCACGCATATTTCCACACATACATTTTCTATCTCTCACGTACATGTCACATATTCTAATTTTTCTCTTCTCACATACTTACACACACTTGCATACGTACATTTTTACACATTACACATTCTCTCTCACACGTTCTCACATACAAATAACTTATCCTCTATTTCTAACAAACAAACTCTATCTTTCTTATACACATTATTAATAAATTATTTAAAATTTTTAAGATAAAATAATTATTTTTATAAGATAAGATATTTAAATTCAGTGCATATATTCAGTTAATTATCAATAAGGTAAAACTTTATCAATTCAGCCGTTAATACTTTAACACTTAAATTTTCATATTTCAAACTTCAAATTTTAGATTTCAGTTTTACTAAACTTCAAATTTTAGATTTTAGTTTTACTAAATGCCACTTAACATGATTGTTACGAGAGGTTTTTTAGACATTAATGTCTGCTCAGACAGGATTTGTGCAAATTCGTATGTCACGTATGTCTCCAAAAAGTTGTGACTCTTCATTTCAAGATTAAAATTGTTTATATCCTAATACATTTCAAGATTAAAATTGTTTAAAACCTAATACAAGTCTGCGACCTGAATCGCGGATTCTGTCCAGAATTGTTCCCATATAGATCAGCGACCTGGATTTGTGGACGAATGTCCGTGGAGTTTGGTCGTCACACATATTCGAGCCATGCTTTCTGACCAAAATCCGCGACTCTTCAAGTGGGGAGTCCACGGACAGTTTTGGTTGCAGACATGAGCTTTGCTACTCTTTTCCATAATCCGCAAGCGCAATCCGTGATCCAACTATTATTGATCCGTGGACGGATAAATTAGTCACTTTTGTACATATTTAAGCCATACTTTTGAAATACCGACCTACTTTCCATTAACTAGTTAACTGGATAAACAGGTAATTAGATTTCTAAATTACACTGCCTAGAAAACTTTCGTGATTGTAAGTAGTAAAATTTCTTTAATGTTTCAATTTTATCAAACCGAATATCAATAGTTTACAAAACTCTTTAGATTCTCTATTTATGAACTAATAAAAGCCTTCAATTTTAATGTAATGCATGCTAAGATAGAATAAATCTAACGAGTAACTTAATTGTATTTGAGTTATATTTATCACAGAATTAATGTAGCATGCATTAAAATATCCAATTGATTCTTATAATATAAAACATTCTAACATTTTCCCACATGTTTCAAATTTTAAATTGAGACATTTGATACAAGTAAATGCTTCGATGATGGTGTCTTTTGGACTTGAAACATTAGCTAGTTTAGATACTCTAGATATTGATCTACTTAGTGTGTAATAATTTGGATCAAGTACGTCTTTGAATGAAATAGAACTATCTCACACACTGCATTGGCTGTTTTTGAATCAATTTTCTGCCCAGAAAGTGCAATAATATATCCAATATTCACAAAATTCCCCTTTCACTCGTGAACCAAAATCCAGGAAGAAAAATGAGAGGAACTGAGGCCTGAAGAGTGGGTGGGGTTTCATATATATATATATATATATATATATATATATAGTAATAAAAAAGAAATCTTTCTGGTGCTCCAAAAACCTTGTTCTATCAATTTTTTCAGCAACTTACTAAAATCTAGCACGACTAAATCAGTAAACAGAAAGGGCAAAAAGAAATTATACCTTGCCATAATAATCTTTCGAGACTCTGCAAGTTATCTTATGGCCTCCCAACTCAAAAACCTTGAATTTAATTTTGCCAATACGCAATCTTTTTGGGTAGTGCATTGGCTGTTTTTGAATTAATTTCAGCCCAGAAAGTTCAACAATATATCCAGTATTCACAAAATTCCCCTTTCACTCGTGAACCAAAATCCAAGAAGATAAATGAGAGGAACTGAGGCCTGAAGAGTGGGTGGGATTTCATATATATAGTAATAAAAAAGAAATCTTCCTTAACGTAAAGTATTTTAAGTTTATTAAATGAAAACGAAACCATGCAGTAATAATCCAAAGAAAGATGATCCCTGGTTGAAAAAGAAAGGAACAATCCACAGATATTCCAATTTCAACAATTTCAAAATTAGAAGTTTCCAACTCATTAAAGTCTACATCCAAGAAGGCGTTCTAATATAACTCAATAAAAAAGAATACAAAGGAAGGTAACTAGTAAAGACGTAGACTGTGCAACATTATGAGGAAGAGAAGAAAACAAAACAAAACTACAACTAAAATTTCGAATGCTCGAAATTTGGCAAGTCAAAACAAGCACTTTAATCACATATCCATTGGCAGAGGGGAAGGAGGCCAATGTGGCTGCACACAGGGCAGCACCAAAAACAAATCACCGGCAAAGAAATGATATCCCGCATGTGGTATTTGATTCAGCTGTCCGTTGTCAACATTACAGGAGAAGATTCTTCTGCCCATCCTAAAAATCACCACAAGTGGATCGAAAGGATGGTATGCCATGCAAACCGCATACCTGTCATGTTGTGGGCGCATGGCACGATGAAGTGGATCATCCCAAACCGCATCAAAAACATCTAGCCTCACATTATATGTTGGGATCCATTCTTTTGTAAAAATTAAAGCCTCACGTCCATAGCTATCTAGTTTTTTAGCAAGGGTAAAAACTTGAAAACCTGGAAAATCTAAGCTATCCACAGCACATTGCAGAAATCCGTCACTGGACTGGCACAGGATGGGAGGACGGTCTGTGAAGTTAAGCTCAGGGAACATGATCAACAGCACCTGATTATCAACCCAACGTGGATCATAGACCATAAAGCGAACACGTAGAGTAGACCATACAAATGTCGCTCCATTAATTGAGGTGGGCAGCAGAGAAGTATGAACATGAAAACAGCCAGCAGCTGCAACAAGCTTGAACTGTTTCCAGATTCCAGTCTTTGAAGAATACATCTCCACCTGCACAAAATTTTCCCCCTGGGGCCTGATATAATCATCAACAATTGGCACGACCACCAAGAAATCATTATCGAATTCACTGGAAAAGAATCCAGGATATGCCGCCTGATAATCTACAAAGTCATTATTTCTGTTCATGGACTCAATATCAATGCAAGCTGGGGGGAGCGAGAACAATCGCCTCGTAATGGGATTAAAGACATGGTAATTTGGATGGTCACCACAAAGGACGAGGCCGTTGGACATGCCTAGGAAGGGACCGACTCTATCGACAAATGGAAGCCTGGTCAACGGCAAACCTTCGATGTCGGTGGGCAGGAAGGAAAACCCTTGGGGTCCAACTTCTTCATTAGTGGGGACAATACTGTGACGCCTATTGAAGTTAAAGAAGCCTAAAAGGGGCTGTGTAACCTCCAGTTGTCTTTGGAAGGAGACGTAAGCATCACGGAAGGAGGGGTCAGAGAGATTGCGAAGCCAGGTTTTAGACACGCACTTGAACTTGAAAATAGCTTTTACGGGGCATCGGAGAAGGATCAGAAACATCAAATCATCAGGGAGGTAAACACTTTTATGCGTGGCACAGATAGCCAGTCCTTTTCCTTTTCCTCTGGCTTCTCCGATCTCCAACTCCCGTATCCCAGACATCATCACAATCAGCAATTAGATTAAACAAACTAAACCAACCAACCAAATCAAAACAAAACAAAACGGGGAGTACGAATCTCTGCAGTAGAAGAGGGCAATTAGGGACCCCAAACAAAGAGGAAGAAGCCTCCAGGACAGGGGCACAAGAAAAATAGAGAGTTTTTGCAGGACAGGGAGGAGAATTCAGGATAGCAAATCCAAATTCTAGGTTGGGAATAAATAAATAGTTTACAGAAACAAAGACATCATCATCTGGATGGGAAGCTATTAGAGTAAAAATAACCCTTGAATTTGCTGCCACAACATAAAAATCGTGTCTTTTTCATACTAGAAGCAAAGCGTACTAGAAGCAAAGCAGTTGATGATTATTATGAAGAATTTAGGGAAAAAAATAAATAAGTAAAAAATGAATTTACCGGCAAATACAAAACTCACTGACGCACGCAAATCTAATTCTTGCAGGAGAAACCCTTTGTTCCTCGACTCCAATTATTGCAGAAACCAATCCCTAACTACTGCTACTTATATGAAGGATGGAGGAATCCGTGGAAAATTTGGAAACAGATAACCAACCAGAAAAGGAATAGAGCGGCACCCAAGCTTATCAATTGAGATCTGGCTCCGAGTCGGTGGAACATAACTAATCACAACCCATCTCAAACTCCTAACTTCTAACGACTGGATGAATAAGAAGCTTCCTTGTATATTTGCCGCGTTTATAGCTTTCCCTTAATTGAGCTTTTTTTTTTTTTTTTCTTAAAGAATTGTGTTGCGTCTGTAGATGGGTCTGTTTACGTTTGGACCCTTTGGATTAAAACTAAAGCTTTGAACTGTTACCAACTGTTTTTGGGTGTAATCGTAAATAGAGTTTAGATTTTCTTTTTATTCCGTGGTTGGATTGTCAAACGATTATACGACCCCCATCTTTTAACCTTTTTTTTTTTTTGGTATGTTGGGGAAAACATCGTTGCCAAACAAAAAAAAAAAAAAATCAATTTTTTAAAAATAGTGGTAAGATTTTATTAAAATTTATCCATTTTTATAAACAATTTTCCTTTTTCAAGATTGAATGACAGTCGGTAAGTGTTACTGTAGCATTATTTTCTTCAAAGGCTAAGGACTGTAATAAATACATCATTATCTAAGACCTTGTTAGATAATATGGATTGATCACGCCATCTTGCATAATCCGCAAGTTTTTCTTTTTTGTTAATAAACCAATTCGCAAGTAATTGAGAAAGCAAGACGGCGAAAAGCTGTGTGTCTCGATACTTTGAATTAATTCAAGTTTTAATCATTATTATCTAACCAGTTCTGAAATAATTAACTGACATATAATAAGTTCTTCTAATCCTTTCTACTAGATGATTAAGGGGTCGTTTGGTTCATATTTCTCGATTACTATCACTATAAGAATTATTAAACTTACTATGAGTATAGATATTGATGATTCCCACTAACATGTTTGATTTAATAATAAAATAAGTATCATTATAAATTTACTTATTTGGTTTACTGAAATAACTTTCAAGTCAATTTTAAATTTTTTAAGTCTTTTATTTATGATATACATACTTTTTAGATTTTTTATTTTGTATCTTTTTAAGGAAATTTTCTAAAAAGACTTTTTCAATTTTAAATATAATCATGTTCTAATTTGAGTTTTATGCAAATAATAACTTTAAAAAAAAGAGTCATTTTTATTGTATTTTGGGGGCGGGGGGAGGGGGGGAGAGAGAGGAATAGTATCTTAGGGGGTGAATAGATCAAAAGATGTGTTTTTTTAGAGATTGTGTTTTTGCCTTTAATCAAAAGGGTTAATGGGTTTGATAGAATTATTTGGAGGGAATCATTAATACCTTAATTAATCACTTTCATTCCCATTGAATGATATCACTTGTACTATGAAAATTCAATGCGCTTACAGTTTTCCATGCGGAACTTCAATCCAAGACTGTAATTCAACTACCTTCTGAATGCTTGGACTTGTAATTTGGTTTCCTCATTCTTGCATGTCATTACTTCACAGGACAAGGATAGGTTGAGAAATGAAGCATGTCAAATTACTTCACTGGACAAGGATAGGTTGAACTCTTTCCAGATTCCAGTCTTTGAGGAATACATCTCCACCTCCACAAAATTTTCCCCCAGGAACCTGATATAATCATCAACAATTGGCACGACCACCAAGAAATCATTATCGAATTCACTGGAAAAGAATCCAGGATATGCAGCCTGATAATCTACAAAATCATTATTTTTGTTCATGGAGTCAATATCAATGCAAGTTGGGGGAGCAAGAACAATCACCTCGTAATCATGGTTCAAAGATTCGACTTGGCCAAGTCGGAACCGGATCGGAGCAAGCCGGTCTGATACCCCTCCGGTACCACTCGGAGACGGCGGAATCACTGAGAAATCGGCCAATCTCAATCAACCAAGTCAGAACCGAATCGAAGCAAGTCGGTTCGATACCGCTCCAGTACCACTCGGAGACGGCGGAATCGCCGAGAAATCAGCCAATCTCGGTCATCTCAGACCTGAATTGGAACCAAGTCAGGTGCGAATCGTCTTATTCGGGAACCGAATCGGACGATTCAAATCGGACTATGAACTACCCATATTTCAAAGCAATAAGACAAGTACAATACTTACCTGACTTCCTAGTGGCATGGTCCTGACTCATTTGCTGGCGATTGGGGTCGATTTGCCAGTGGTTGGGGTGTCTGATTTGGGGTTTTTTTTTTTTTTTTGATGTTTATGGCTTTTATTTGTTTGGATTTTGATGAGATGGTGGTGGAGGTTGAGTAGAGTTATGTGGTGGTGATGTTGAGGTAGGCAGCATAGCGGCGGAGTTTGAGGGATTGATCGAAGAATATGATGACTTCTCTTCCCTTTTTTTTTTTTTTTTGGTGTTGTCGCTGCGCGTTTTTGGAATAAAACTCCAAAAACGAGTAGCATTTTTTTTTTTTTTGAAGGCCTTTTTATTTAATAATGCAACTGCCCACCCACTGTGCAATGCATTGAGCAGGATTTTTTTTTTTTTTTAAATATTGCAAACATTGCCTATGTGCAATGCATTTCTCATTTTTATGAATAAAACGCGCAGGCCTTTTTTTTATGAAGGCTTTTTTTTTTAAACATAATGCAGGTATTGCTCATGTGCAATGCATCAGATTTTTTATATGTTGAATGTGCAATGCATTTCCTATTTTTTAATCACATTTTCCATCAGATTCGGTCTATTTAAAGAACAAGTCCCATAGGCCTGACATCAAGTTTCTTTTCTTGGTAAGCCATAGATACCAAACTTCCCGGTAGGCAGCTCTTTTGAAATCAATTTTGTCACCCTCAAGCAAAATTTCAAATTAGTTTTACTTTTACTTTATTTATTAATAGGGTTTTTTTTAGGTAAATATGGTTTTTTGTTTTTATAATGTTTTATTTTTTACATATTCTTCATATGCATATATATTATTGTTATGATATATGTATATATTATATTCTAGATTTGTATATGTATATCTATGTATATACATATATATTGTTGTTGTTATAATACACACACACACACACATACATATATTATTCTTGATATGTATATATTATTGTTGTAAAATACACACACACATACATATATATAGTGCACATCTGTATATATATATATTATTCTTGATATGTATATATATTATTGTAGTAATACACACACATAATATATTATTGTTTAAATTTTAGTAAAAATATTCTTTAAAAAATTGGACTAATGATTATACAAATAAGTTAATATGTAAATAAGATTTGCAAGTTACTAACATAATCTAAATAATTATTTTTCTTCTTGTCAAATTCCAACTCATTACTTGTAGTACTTTTTGACGCATTACTGATACTAACCATTTATGATGGCATATGTAACTAGGTGAAATGGCAAGTAAGGATATTGATTGGGAATATGGTACACCTGTAGGTGGAAAATAGAAAAGTTGTGAGATGTAATTATTGTGAGATGTAATTATTGACAAGTAAGAATATTCAAAATAATATTTGACCTTTTCCAATTCTTTGCATTTTGTTTAATGTGATCCCTTTTTAAAGAAGTAGATTATTTTTTATATAGATAAAAATGGTACATTTTAGAGATTTTATTTATTTATTTTTGGTTATTTTTGTTTAGCATACTTTTATTTATATTTTGAATAATTATTTATAATTTTTAGAATAGAAATTGATTTAAATTGTGCATCTCGCCGAGATCGCAACCGATACGCCGAGTTCGATGTAGAACGATACGCACCGCGACCGCGACATTAAACTATGATCGTAATGGGATTAAAGACATGGTAATTTGGATGGTCACCACAAAGGACGAGGCCGTTGGACATGCCTAGGAAGGGACCGACTCTATCCACAAATGGAAGCCTGGTCAACGGCAAACCTTCGGGGTCCAGCTTCTTCATTAGCGGGGACAATACCGTGATGCCTCTTGAAGTTAAAGAAGCCTAAAAGGGGCTGTGTAACCCCCAATTGTCTTTGGAAGGAGACGTAAGCATCACGGAAGGAGGAGTCGGAAAGATTGCGAAGCCAGGTTTTAGACACGCACTTGAATCTGAAAATACTGGGCATCGGAGAAGGGTCAGAAACATCAAATCATCAGGGAGGTAACAGCCAGTCCTTTTCCTCTGGCTTCGCCGATCTCCAACTCCTGTGTCCCAGACCTCATCACAATCAGCAGTTAGATTAAACAAACTAAACCAAACAAACCAAATCAAAACAAAAAGGGAGTACTAATTTAACAGGTGCAAACACACCAAAAGTAGCACTATGATACGCCATGGCACAGAAAAGAAAACCTATGCTTATTAATTTACGAATCTCTACAGCAGAAGAGGGCGATTAGGGACCCTAAACAAAGAGGAAGAAGCCTCCAGGACAGGGGCACAAGAAAAATTGTAAAGAATTAAACCAAAGTATATTTGTAATTGGTTTTAGGTTTAGGAAAAAATTTTAGTTTTGGATTTGTTTTTGTCAAGTAGAATATAATTGGAATTTTCCATATTAGAATTAGAATAGGATTGTTTTAGTTAATTAGATCACAATAGGAATTGGATTTGTTTTGTCTATTTAAAGGATCAATTGACTTGACTGGACAGTTTTGTGTGAAAAATATCCCCAACTTTGGTGAATAAAAAAAATTAGTTTACTTGCCTCTCAATTTTGTCTTTTAATTTGATTCTTTCCACCGTGACTTTCAAGTCTCCAATTTGATTCTTCTGTCCGTGATCAATTGTTCACGTCCGCACCGTCATTCTTGTCTTCAATTGCGACATTGTTTTTCTTCTCAAATAGCCACATCTGTTCGTGCGTTCCTTTGGTTCATTCTTGCGGTGTTTAATTTTGTTTTGATTTCTCCTTGATTATTATTTTTCTAAATAAATATTTTAAGGGCCAACAAAAATAGAGAGTTTTTGCAGGACAAAGAGAGGAGAATTCAGGACAGGAAATCCAAATTCTAGATGGGAACAAATAAATAGTTTACAGAGACAAAGAAGGAACCAATTAGAGTAAAAATAACCCTTGTATTTGCTGCCGCAACATAAAAATGGTGTCTTTTTTATACTAGAAGCAGAACAGTTGATGATTATTATAAAGAATTTAGTGAAAAAATAAAAAATAAAAAATAAAAAAATATATATAGAGACACACACATATATGTATATGATATACATATACATATATGTATATGCATACATATATGTATATAACATATATATATGATATATATATACATATATGATATACATATATATATGTATATCATACACACACGATATATACATATATATACGTGTATATATATGTGTGTATCATACACACACAGATATATGTTTGTGTATGTATGTATGTATGTAGGTATATGTACATATATTCATACATATACATATACAAATATATATACACACATACATACATATACATATATACATATACATATACATATACATACACATATACATACACATATACATATGTGTGTGTGTGTGTTTTTTAGAATTATTTTACTAGATAGGTTGGCAGATGTACTGTCTAATTTAATAGTTCCATATCGTCTTATATTAAAACATGGTTCAAAGTATAATCTACGATATACAAAATCAAAAAAAAATTATGTTATGTAAATATACAGTGACGTTGTTTAACGTGTGATTAAACGGTTATATATCATTTATTTGCCTCAAATTTCTCATAAATATTATTTTTCACGTTTCTCATAAACAGTATTTATCAAGTGTACATAAGTTACATTGTTTTATTAGTTTTATTTTTCATTTAATAAACTTTAAATACTTTACGTTAAAAAAGATTTCTTTCTTTATATATACTATCTAATTTCTTATTCCCCCACCCATCAGTTCCTCTCATATTTTTCTTCGATTTTGGGTCTCGACGCTAATAACTTTGCAGAACCAACCATCACGGAACTTCTTGCCCATTACACACTTGCAACAAGATGCCTGACTTCCCTCAAAAATCTCCCAAAACACCACCATTTTGATATCAAAATATAGCTGAAGTTCCTTGTGGCGATGACTAGAGAGAAAAGGAGCCATCAGGGTGTCAAAAATCAAGGATATATTGTGGTAATATAGAAATTTCATTACACAAAAAAACATACACTAAAGACACCCAAAAAACGAACTTTATATGCGTATTCAAGTTATATGAATTTCCTAAAACATTGGTATTTTCAAAGCCTTTGAAGGGATTTTTTTTTTAATATCTGTATAACTACTTTAAAGACACTATGTTGTAGTAAATTCAAATAACATGAATATGCATACGCAAAATTGGCATTTTTGGTTGTTGTTATGTTTTCTGGGTAATGAACAACTAAAATATATAAGTATCCTTAGTCCTTTGACACTCGTGATGTATCCATTTTCTCTCCAGTCAATGCTAGAAGAAACCTAATTTACATTTTGATACTTTGTGTTATTTTGGGTGATTTTGGAAGGAAGCCAGCACCTCGTGTCTAGTCCAACAGGTGAGAAATTTCTTATTGGTTTAATCTGCAAATTTATTAATGCCAAGATTGTAAGACCTATTTCCAGCATTGTTGAAAGACTCAATAAATTCCATATTCTTCTTGAAAATTTGGAAATGTTTGCTCTTTTCAGTATCTTTTTTGAATACATGTCGATAACTAGACATATATTCCTAAAACCTTTTAATCATAGACAATTGATGCTGGTGATTAGAAAACTTTGACAAGCACAATTACATATGCTCAAATGCAAGAAACCACAACTTATCTAAGCATGAAATCCATTTGCCCTTAATTTAGCTCATGCATGCTTTTTCAAAGTTAAAAGTTGATAGTTTAGCATATAAATTATCCTAGGAAAAAGAGCTTTTATAGGACTAACAGGATAGATATATCTATGTTATTATATGAGCGATATGCATAAATTCATTTTTTGAATTACATTTACGTCAAGTCCTTATAATGTCTTTTATTGTGTTATAGGCTATATGCATGATACAACAAATTCACTTCTTTGAAATATATTTGTCTACAAATTCACTTCTTTGAAATACATTTGTCAATGAGTTAGCCTTTAATATTTCCTGCAAATGGTTGAGATTTATCTGTCTATGCACTTCCCTGAAAATGTATCTGCAATTTCAAGGAGTGTAACAACAAATATCATTATGGCAAAGTGTTTTACTAATGGATGTGTAAGTATATTTAAATTCCACTTTAACTATTTCTGAGGATATTATCACCAATTATTATTGCAGCAACTTGTCTAGCATTACCACTTATATAGATTAGTAAGAATCGCAAAATAAATGAATAAATAAATAAATAAATAATTGAAAATTAATAGTTAGGTTACTAACAAATTTTATTTATTTTCAAAAGTGGTTATTTGTTAAGTAAGTATATCCTTTTAGTCTTCTACTATCTAAAATTCATCCTGTACAGTTGCTTCGCCTCTAAAACAAAAAGGAAAAAGGAGCATACGTATAACGCAATATTCTTCCAGAGAGATGATACTGGACTTTTATGTCTTAAGATTTTGATGGATTTATGTCTTTGAATCTTGTTGTCACATATAATTTTAAAACAAATGTGACAAAAATAAACAAGCAGTTGTGTCCTAGGTTATTTGAAAACATCACCTAGTATAAATGGGGAGGTTGAAAAAGGCATTTCATGATAATATTGGAATCCAAAAGCAGGCAGATTGTCAAGAAAAAAAAAAGGTGAGAATTACGTTATGGCTATTCTATGAGTGTATAGTTTCACTTAATAGATGGCACAGCTTGGTTAAAGAAGCCAAGGCATAAAATGTAGCCATCGAAGTCTCAATTTGGCTTGGAACATACGGAGATAATCCAACCTTCCTTCCTGTTGGGGTGATTGAATTAGAAGGAAATAAACCAACAAATCGAAAAATAGCATCCATGTCCTTTGAATTTGAATGATGCTTTGACTTGGGTCATTTGGGCTTTTGTGATTATCTATGTTATTCTTGGATTTTATTATCTATGTAAAAAAGTGATAAGAGATTCTGTTGTCCGACTGGAGAATTTAATAATAAAATATTTATTTATGTAAGTTCTTAAGATCTAATACATCTCACCAAGTTATTTTTTCCTTCTACTTGGGGAGAATATTGCTACATAATTTTATAGCCTCATTTACTTGTTATATTTATTAATTTTTTTTATTGTTGATCGTTTCTTTTTTTGTTTGCACCTTATAATTAACAATAGCAGTCTCGATTTTACTATTTAACCTTCTTTTCTAATTATTTAAGCTCTATATTATCAAGTGCAGTGTTAATAAGCTTTTTTAAAAAATAAATTTTTTAAAATGTGGGGGAAAAAAATGGGAAGATACAGTATGAAAAAGATGATACATTGATTGGTAATGTTCCTTTTTATTTATTTATTTATTTTTTTGGGCTTGCTAGTTCCATTAGTTAGGAGTCTTTCTCATATGACTATGCTTTAGCAGTGTTTTTAAATCCGGACCGGATCGGCCGGTTCGACCGGTTGAACCGCGAACCGGCCTTGTGTCCGGTCCGGTTCTCTATAAAATTCTGTGGAGTTGATGAACCTTTTAGAACTGGAAGAACCGTGCGAACCGCTAAACCGTTGAACCGCCGGTTTTTAACACTTCGACTTTTCAAAAATTTTTTATGCCTCCGCGAGAATTGAACCCGGGACCTCCTTGAGTCTTTGCTGCACGTGAACCACCAAGCCAACCATGCGTTTGTTGTTTTAGTACTAGGGATCTTTTTATTTGTTCTTTCTTTAGTTTTTTTTACTTTAATCATTTTAATAAAGTTAATTGATTATTACATTTTTAGTTTCTTTATTTTCTTTAATCATGTTTAATGAATTTAATTGATTCTTAATTTTTTAATTTATTTGTTTCTTTTATTAATTATATTTAATGAAATTAATTGATTCTTACCTTTTTATCTCGACATCCGAATTTATTATATTAAAGAAATCTTGGATTTACTTTTACCAAAATCTCTCCTAATAAGATTATTCTTTTAATCTAAATTGCTTAATTATTCATTTATGCCTAAAACATTCTCCTAATTAAAAGTTTAAATTGGTATTTTTGTAAAGCATTTGTGTAAATTTTTAAATTATGGTTAATCATTATTCAATAATAAGCACCTATGACATCTTGAAAGTAAGTGGATCGAAAGTTATTTCCTTTATTGAAAAAATTAAAAATCATTTCAGATTATGAAAATCATATTTTTTTCTATGCAATATAATGATTCCAATTATTATATCATCACATATCCACCTTTTCTTGACATACTAAAAGAAAATGTGTAAATTAAACAGAATTGATTAAATTAAGAACTACTAAGCAAATAGATTTACTTGTTAGTTTTATTTTGAAGACTATTGTACAAAGTCAAATTCATTAGCTCAATAGTCCGATACATCAAAAGTAATTTTTTTTTGAGAGAATACGTCTAAAGTTAAAGCTTGAGAACCGATTTTAAATAAAATTTAGGCTCTTTTAAGAAATTCTTGATTCATACAAGACTGTTAGAAATTACTCTCGTTAGATGTTGTAACAAAAAACACATAAAAAATTAAAAAAATTTAAAAACTAAATAGATCTAAACTAATAGTAAGATAATCAAATTGAAATTTGAAAATCATTTGATATGCAAATCTACCTTAAAAAATAGGGCAAAAGAATTTTTTTTATTTTAAAAAATTACATTTACTCGAACCGCCCTATATACAAATTGTATTATTTAGTATTAGAAATCAATTTGAATTTTATATTGAAAAATAAGTCTTGATGATATTAAAAAAGTAAAGAATGTAAAAGCAAGCAACAAATATGATTTAATAATTTAGAATGTTCAAGATTGTAATTTAAGATATTTAAAAATATAATAACATACTTTAATGGTAAATTTTATAGTTATTGTGAATTTGAATATAATAAATTCATTAATTTGTATAGTTCAATATATTCAAACAATTAATGAGTTGACTAATTCAATAGGATGGTGTATATCTATTATTTGTTTTATATTATGCATTAAATTAAATTAAAAAAGAGAAAAATCATTGAACCCCGGTCCGACCAGTCGGACCTTGAACCCCTCCCCCCTCCGGTTCATTGACCGGTCCGGTTTTAAAAACATTGTGCTTTAGTCGAACTTGCCTCGATTTTCCACTGTAGCAATCACTAGTGGCAGCTTGAAGCACGGCAGCTTGATTGTCACAATAGATATTTATGGTGGTATTGGCTTACTCCAAAGAGGTACATTAGTCAATATACTACCAAGCCAATCAGCTTCTTCTCGAGCTTTTGTGGAGGAAAGTAAAGAATAAATGACAGCATTATCTAAGTATTCAACTAATCCATAATGCTATTCAAATTTGTTGATCTTCTCCACTTGAACCATAGCACATATATCCCCACACCAATATTTATTTAGTTGTAAAGCTAATTGTCATACCTCTACACTATTGTGACGTACTTCTATTTCATTTAAAGACGTACTTAATCCAAATTATTACACACTAAGTAGATCAATTATCTAGAGTATCTAAAGTAGCTAATGGTTCAAGTCCAGAAGAAAAGACACCATCATTGAAGCATTTACATGTAGCAAACGTCTCAATTTAAAATGTGAAACAAAGTGGGAAAATGTTAGAATATTTTAAAATCTCTCAGCCAATTGGATATTTTAACGCATGATGCATTAATTCTATCATAAATATAACTTAAATATAATTAAGTTACTCGTTAGATTTATTCTATCTTAGCGTGCATTGCATAAAAATTGAAGGCTTTTTATTAGTTCATAAATAGAGAATCTAAAGAGTTCTGAAAACTATTGACATTTGGTTTGATAAAATTGAAATATTAAAGAAATTTTAATATACTTTACAACGTCAGAGACATTGATGTGGATGTACGTATAGAAAGGTTCAAGTGGAGAAGAGCAACACGCTAGAATACCTTTTATTTACATTTTAGTTGAATTCTAGAAATGGTACTGCTTTTTATTCTTCTTTTTGGTCGGGAGAGGCTTTGACTATCTTTTTTTTTTTTTTTTTTACCAGAAGGCTTTGACTATCTTGCATAAGTGTTTTAGACGCCTCTAGCCTTAGCAATCTTATATATAATATTGTTTATTTTCCAGGTTTGATAGTTTATTGTTGTTTTTATTTAAGAAATGGTTAAATCTTAATCTTATTTGTTCATAAAATACCTAAATTCAAAAAAAAAAATGTTAGAATTTTATCACATAAGGTTATGCCCGTAGGCATAAATAAGTAACTACCAACAAAAAAAAAAAATACCCGTTAAATACCAGCTTGAAGGTATCTAAGATAATCTTGGAGTCTTGTGACAGAATGACAAAAGCTTTCTAGGCAGTGTAATTAAGAAATCTAATTACCAGTTTAATTATCTAGTTAACTAGTTAATGGAAAATATGTTCTTATTTCAAAATTGCGGTTTGGATATGTACAAATGTGACTAATTGATCCGTATGATGGCTGGATCACGGATTGCAGGATTATGTAAAAGAATAGCAAAGCTCAAGTCTGCAACCAAAATCTATCCGTATTTTTCCTTTTTAAAAGAAATTAAGAATATTTTAAAATATTTAGTTAGTATTTTTGGTTTATATTATCAAAATAGACTTCATGTTATAAAAAATATAAATATTGGGCATGCAAATGTAACTATCAAAGCCCCAGGGGGAGGTGGCTATGATTACAATAACAAACCTCATAGGAGGTATGTGAAATTATCCCTTAATGTTTGACAAGGATCCTATATTTGCTTTCTAATTGAAAAGGCCTAATATCATTGAAAGCTGAATATTTCAATCTTATTTGTTTGGCTGTGTTTCTCATAAACATTTTTTTAAAAAACTTTCAAAATTTTTTTTGCAATCAACATTTTATTTCACATGCACATTTGAAAAAAAATCTAAAACTGTTATAATAAACACATTAAGAAACAATTATTCAAATGGTTGGTGAATATATTGAAAATTGAATACAGCGAAAAGATAAAGGGGCCATTATGAATTAAAAAGTTAACCAATGCCAAAGGTAGACATGGTCTGTACTGATTTTTTTTTTTGGAACAAATGGTCTGTACTGATTTGACACATTCGCATCCCGGCAGAAACAAATAAAAAAATTAACCTCATAGTTACAACTCAAAATAAAGCTAGATTGCAGATTAAAATATTTAGTTAAGTAGTCACACTTATTCGATTCAATACATATAGAATGTGTAAAACGAACTTTAAACAAGATTATCCAGTATAATTGACTCTCTCACTTGACCTCTGAAAATGGAGTAGATTTAAAGGATAAATTAATATAAACACTTGATTATAGAGAGGAACAAAATGGTCAATACATGTAGATAAGGTACTGAGTCATCATGCATTGTCATACATCCACTGAGGATGAGAAGAAGATATAATAGGACAAGTCTTGTCTTGTCTTGTCTTGTCATAAACTATTAAATTTTTTTTAGTAAATTGTTCAGAAGTAGTGGTGTGAGAACACTAAATGATGATTTTTTTAAAATATTTTTTCAATATATTACTGTAACATTATTTAATTTTTTTTTTTATAAAAATATGTACGTGATATAAAATTTTAGTAGTAGAATGTATTCAAAGTTTTTTAAAAATATTATATTAAAAAAGTACTCGATCCAAATAGATGTTCTGGGGAAACCAACTTCTGGCTGTCGGCCTCACCAAGTGGGATGGGAATACTAAATGGGCGACCACACCACAACAACAATAATACTTGCGTGCTTTGATTTTTTGGTTTTCTAAATGCCCCAAAATTGCAGCAGTACTATACCAGGTGGCGGGCTATGCTATTTTTTTGCATACTTAAATGCTATATTTATCCTCAGTCACAGTCAAATGATCTAGTAACACCAAATTGCGTCCACCCTCTTCCCCCCGACCTAAGAATTAAGAGATCGATATTGAAAATAAAGAGTTCACATTTTTGCACAAAATTTGTACCAAATCCATAGTGGCCATTGGTCAAAGGGACGAATTAACAGCTTTTTTGTGTACATGAATCCCAATTTTATCACTGTTCTTTTCACAAATTCAAAAAGTTTGAAAAAAAAGAAGGAAATTTCACTTTGTTGAGTTATTTCTTTCTCCCCACGTGATGTTTTCACTTTGTCAACTATTGAAACCAGCCTTCGGAGAAAAGTCTTTCCTTTCTTATATGAAGGAAAGAATGAAGGGATTACACTACAAACTAGCTATAAATATAGGTCGAATGACCATGAAAATACTTCTACTAAACAATGGCATCTCTTTCAACTCCCATACCCGGGACTTCTACTCCCACCAATGCCACCCTTTCCAATTTGCACTATTTTCCTTTCTCATCTAAAGGCTTTCCCATTTCCACAACCAGAAAAGATAATCATCATTTCAAGGTTTCTTGCAAGGCCGCAGATAGGGAACAAAATTCATCTAGGAGAGATGTGCTGATTGGTTTGGGAGGGCTATATGGGGCAGCTGGTCTTGCTGCTGATCCATTTGCCTTTGCAGCCCCAATATCAGCCCCTGATGTCTCAAAATGTGGCCCAGCCGACTTGCCCGAGGGTGCCGCGCCAACCAATTGTTGTCCTCCACCAGCAACGACAATTGTTGACTTTAAGCTGCCTTCACCATCTAGCGCTGTACGCGTTAGACCAGCTGCTCATCTGGTCGATGAAGCATACATAGCTAAGTTTAAGAGGGCTGTGCAACTCATGAAAGCCCTTCCTGATGATGATCCAAGAAGTTTTAAACAACAGGCTAATGTCCATTGTGCTTACTGTGATGGCGCTTATGACCAAGTTGGATTCCCAGATCTTGAGCTTCAAGTTCACAGCTCATGGCTTTTCCTTCCGTTTCATCGGTACTATTTGTACTTCTATGAGAGAATCTTGGGGAAACTGATCGATGATCCAACTTTTACTATGCCATTTTGGAACTGGGATGCTGAAGGTGGAATGCATCTACCTGATATCTATGCTGACAAAAATTCTCCACTTTATGATACTCTTCGCGACGCCGGTCATCAGCCTCCTAAGATGATCGATTTGGATTTCAATGGGTCTGATTCTAATATTTCTGATAGACAACAATTATCTCAAAATCTGACCATTATGTACCGTCAAATGGTGTCAAATTCCAGGACTCTACGGCTATTCTTCGGTAACACATACCGAGCTGGTGATGATCCTGATCCGGGAGCTGGTTCACTTGAGAATATCCCTCATGGACCAGTTCATGTGTGGACTGGTGATAGAACTCAGCCTAATTTAGAGGACATGGGGAACTTCTACTCTGCTGCTAGAGACCCAATTTTCTATGCTCATCATTCCAACATCGATCGGATGTGGACTTTGTGGAAAACTTTAGGTGGAAGGCGTCAAGATATCACTGATACTGATTGGCTAAACGCTTCATTTTTGTTCTATGATGAAAACGCTCAAATGGTCCGTGTAAGAGTGCGAGATTGTTTGGACACGACTAAGCTTGGGTACACATATCAAGCTGTGGATGTTCCATGGTTGAACACTCGTCCCACGCCCCGTCTCACAAAGGCTGCGAGGAAACTTAAGAAACTGACTGTCGCAAATGCTGCTGATCAAAATCATTCGCCTAAGGATGTCTTCCCTGCGAAGCTAGATAAAATTGTGAAAGTCATGGTTAAGAGGCCGAAGAAGAAGAGGAGCAAGAAGGAGAAAGATGAAAAGGAGGAAATTTTGGTAATTGAAAAGATTGAAGTGGAGAGAGATGCATTTGCAAAGTTTGATGTATTTATTAATGATGAAGATGACCCTAAGAGCACACCGGAGAATACTGAATTTGCCGGAAGTTTTGTGAACGTTCCTCACAAGCATAAGCACGGGAAGAAGATCAAGACTCATCTGACCTTGTCCATAACTGAGATTTTGGAAGACTTGGATGCTGAAGATGATGAACATGTGTTGGTGACTTTGGTTCCACGAATTGGATGCGATGCTGTGACCATTGGAGGAATCAAGATTATTCTTGATTAATTACTGGATCGATGGTTGGAGATTATAGCCACTATATATGAGCTAAATATCTTTCAAGATTTTAGCATTTCTTGACTCTTGGCTGGAGTGGACTTTGATCGTTTATTATCATTGGTCCATTTTTCATTTAATAAGCCTCATTCTTCCCAGTTAGGTGCTTGTTTTGGCACTCTTCCAGGTCCATTTATGTAACAATAGTCAATAAGCCTATGCGAGGTTGTTGATCGAAGTGAACTGAAAATAAAGTTTGCCTTGAATGTTTATACGTTGGGGCCATCATGTTCTTACCCAAATTAATTGATTTGAAGCAAGAACAATTATTTCCAACAGTTCTGTTTTAACAAATTAATGTTTTTTTGAAGTAATTCGCGTAAAATTTTATTAAATATTGTATGAGAAATTTCACGTGTTGACTATGCATACATTATTTATACGAATCATGATGGTATGCGCAAAAAAATTGCTGGTATTAAGGGGAAGGTTAACATGATTAGGCTCCAATTTAGCAATTGACACCATATATTAGTAAGGGGACATTTTATCATGGACTAGGTATACGAGCTCCATCTATGGACTCAGCGGTAGATAAATGACCACCAAGACTCGGTGGAGTCTACTGAGCCTGGTGGCTCATTTATTCACCGCTAAGTTCATGGGTCTCACTGAGCCTAGGTGGCTTATTTATTTACGGTTGGATATACAGACGGTCCGTTCTATTTGTAAGTGTATGAAACCATTTCGAAATACAAATTCTGCACTAATATTGAAAATCATATGTTTCATTAATTGGTTCATGAATGTAACCTCTTTGAGGATGTATCATTGAAATGTCGGCTTTTCAAAAGTTTAGCGTATTGTGTTTTGTCACTTTAGTTATAATGGTCATTGGTCCCCGGTGACTTATGCAAATTGCCGTGCCCATACGACATTTCCACTGTGCATGTTTTCATTATTTGAATTGTGTTCCTTTCAATAATTTTCCTGTACCCGTAGTAGATTAATTTAAATGGCTTTATGTGCAACGAACATGGCATGTGAAAAAGAAAGAAGAAAACTATGGGCAAATATCCAGCGGTTTAATCGTCGTGTCTGACGGCCATTGGTGCAATTTGAGTAAAAAATTCGATCCAAATGTGGCTATCTAACCTAAAAGAGTTCCAAAAAAATGGAAGAATAGAAAAACTGTCGTCTCGTAGTTCTAATATTACAAAATTTGAGATAAACAAAAGAAAGCATCTAATGGTTAATTAAAAGTGAGAAGGAATAAGAATTGACAAGGACCACCCCAACCATCAACTTTGCCTATCCTCTGGAGTTTGATTCTCTCCGCTACTTGGAAAATTCTTGGATCTCCCTTCTGTGCACTTATATTCAACCATCAAATTTATAGAGGGATTGCTTGTACTTTTTACCGCATGGCCTATATATATATATAGGCCATGCGGTAAAAAGTACAAGCAATCCCTCTATAAATTTGATGGTTGAATATATATATATATATATATATATATATATATATATATATATATAAGTTGTCAATTGGCAACTTTTATATTACTTGTATATTTATACGAGTTTATTTTAAGGAAAGAGGCTAATTGAACCACGGAGAATTTATAAGATTGAATTATTATCGGATTAGAAAGGTACATTATACATTCTTTGAAGCCATGTATTAGTGACAAATTTATATACATCTAGTAGATGAATCTTTATGGTACACAATAGATGCACTACAACGGCATATTCCAAGTTTATTTTTTCATTTCACTACCAGAAGATGCCTTGGGATAGCCATCATCACTGCTTCTTTTTTCTTATATAATTTTTATGACTCCAGTGTACAAATTAAGGGAGTGGATTAGAAAAAAAATTGAGGAAGCAAGTTTAATTATATTAAAAACATTTGTAATTCTCAAAACCACAGTATTTGTAATATATATCATTTCTTTTTTTTTTCCACTCTCCTTTTCTTATTTTTCTTAAAAAAAAAAAAAATTGGATTGGTCCTTTTGCAATACGGAACTACGTCGTCCCAAACTTTTAACGGTATGAACAAAACCGATGCCATCGCGGTAATATTGGCTCAAAATTAAAATCCTAGAAGGCTTCCAAAATATCACAAACAAAGCAGATAGCTGGATAAATCATCTCTTTTTGCGGTATGAATTTTTGGAATCTAAAAATACTATTCACAATTTCAACGTCTTTTATTGTCTCTACTGTTATTTGGGTTTTTTCAGTTTTGTCTAAATTATGTGAACCAGATTTTAGAATTCTTTCTATATTTTTTCCTGTCAAAACATTGCTATTTGTGGGGTTGCTGTAATAATTTCGTTTGGTCTTTGAATTTGATTGATAATGCTTATATGGATAGCAAAGGATTTTGGCCACCAGATTTAAAGAAAGTGACTTGACAGCTTTAAAGGGACAGTTATCTGAAAAAAAAAAAAAAAAAAGCGATGCCCACCAGCTGTTTACCTTTATGGCTAAAAGAATCAGATCATTTTCTCATCCAGTATCTGTTCTTCGTTGTTCTTTCTTTTGTGGGTTTCTGTGTTTTGTATTTTTTTTTTTTTTTGTTGGTTTAGTATGATATGTGAGAAATTTAGCAGTTAATCTTTACCTCATCTTTTGTTTTGTGTTCTTCTATTTCGAGCAAATGTTTGTTTTTGTTTTCATAAGTTATATTTGGTTAATAAGATAGTTACTAACTGCACACTGCATTGGGATTAGTTAATGAAGACTAGACTCGGATTTAGTGTTAATTCTTGTTATTCAGGCGGTGATGAAAATAGTTCAATAGCGTAACGTAGTACTTGCAGTAGAAAATGATTTTATTACATAATTTGTTCAGAGGAAGTTACACGAATGAGGTGGAAGTTGGAAAAATGGAAGAATGATGCACTTTAAGCTTTAAATCTAATCCAAGGTTCAGGAGTCCAAGGAAAGGTTATGGGATTATCTGTACTTGAATATGACAATATAAGTCTAGCATATATCATTGGATTTCTGATTGGTGGAAGTACTAACTTACATTAACTTAAAGAGCAGCAGTGAGCAGAGTCAAAACATTTAAAAACTTAACTTTGGTGCCACGGACAGAATACTTTTCAAGATCAGATTTACATTTGGTTAATTTTCATATTATATTTGAGTTTTCTTCCAAACTTGGAAAGTTAATTGAAGATATGACAGTCCCTAATTATTTTTCTCTCATAGTCTCTTCAGAAAACCACTGGAATGAACCTAGATTAGTAGATCTTCTCAAAAAAGAAAACATGACGGGACTCTTATTAGCAAGAGCAATCATGAATTTGAGTGAAGGGATAAAGAACACTGGGGTGTTAGGGGCTGGTCCGGATTCCAAATATGCTTTACAGGTCCAATTTTTTCCAGCGTTGCTTGCTGACTCATCTAAAGTAGTCATTGGGATATCCACTGTGTCCTCTTCCATTTCAAAATCTTAGTTGAAGTCATTGATACCTGTTGCTTTTGCTTCAGATTCATTTTTTGCTTTTACTGTTGGATGTCGTTCCTCAATTGTCTCACTTTTCTGGACCAGGTAGTTGGGATCTTGAGATGCTGTATGAGAAAGCATGTGGAATGACAAGCGCTTTACGTCAATGGGATTCAACTTTTCAACTGCTTGAACTCTGAGTTGAAGCAGAAGAGGTGGAGAGTAGGATAGCTTTGTGCTTTTAGATAACATATTGCTCGTCACCCGAATGACTGAATTTGGAGTAGCTGGAGAGCTAGAAAGGGAAGTTTTACTGTCTGAATAGGACTCAGACAAAGCCTTCCCAAATGCGTTCTCTGAGGGACTATAATCATTCATCTGCTCATCCTCATCCATCATATCAAACATCCTTTCACTTGCTATCTTGTTCACGTCTTCAAGCATTGCCTGTGCTGTTTCAGTTCCAGCAAATGGAATTTGCTTTAAATTCCTGATCACATAAGAAAGATTTCCCAAGTAAAACTTATGTACAACATACCCAGTTCTTCCAGATCATCTTGGTCCAGCACAATGGATGCGTCATACTTGCCATTAACCATCCATTCACCATGGTCTGTCCATGAGTCTCCAAGTGATTTCAGAACATTGCAGAAGCAGTGCAAAACCTGTTCCAAATTATGCTCTTAGCTTGCTCTATATAATAAACATGAAGGCGGCAAATGTCTGAATCCAAAACTGTGACTGATAGGTAGGGAAATAACTCCAGAAAAAGAGGAGCAGAAACATAACCTGGTTCATTGATGCTTCTTCCAAATTGAAGGTTCTAAACTGTCCATAACAAACATACAAGGGGATGGTTATTTGGACTCACTTGGAGGGCTCTTCAAGTTACTAAATGGAGGCCCATTGGAGCTTAATGAAGAATGTCCAGCCCATGAGTTACTTTTGGACGAATTTTAGATTATTTTTTATAGTTAATTATGTTTTTGTTAAGTTTTATAAGTCTTACAAGTTGTAACTTTTAGTTAGTTATCTAATTGTGATAGGTTACAATTAGTTTTAGTAGTTTACTTTATTTTGAGTTTCTAGAATTTTCCTTACATGAGTTTGTAAGCCTATAAAAGGCCTAGTCACTATTCATACGAAATTTAATAAGATTATTCCTCAAAAATTAGTATGAATAGTGTGTGCTTTTTTTAGGAGTGTTTTCTTGGTTCTTGGATTAGAACTACTCTTAGTTTTATGGCGACTTAAATACTTGCTTAGAGTGATTTCTTTCGTGTTTGATCAAATTCTTAAAGCCTTAGACTAGCATATTGATTAGCTCACATTGGTTTAGTTTAGATCCTTAGGAGTTCGTGATCTTCATTGGAGAAAACTCGAGGCGTTTGCTTCGAATTTTCAAGGATCTTGGCGTGGTTCCACGATTCCGTTCGTATCAAATGTACTACCATGATTCACTTAATAGTTGCTTCCATCATTAAAAGAACTTTTATAAATCCAAAAAATTGTTTACAAAGATTAGAGTTGAGGTAGTTCATTGCAGTGAAGAAAATGATTCATTAAAGTTGGGTAAAGTCAGCCCGTACCAAAAATAGTGATTGGGAAGATGTACAAAATTTGGAGACCTCAACAAATCCACATTTCATATATGGGAAACTTCAAACACTAATTTGGTTCGGACGGGTTGCTTTCTAAAAGTGAAAATACATGAACTTTATTTAACGGTTTTTTTTATAACCCCCTAGCCAAATTACTTGAACTTTTTTCCTAACATTATTTTTTAGTCACTTTCTTGCCAAAGATGCCAAAAAAAAAAAAAAAGAGTAAAATTTGTAACTCGGCATGTTATAGTATTTGGCTTCCAAGTTAAGTGTAATAAGGAAAAAAAAAAAGTTTTATCTTAATATATTCAGTGTCAAACTGCTCCCAGAAAAGCTATGTAAAATGGATTTTTCAATCCTGTTTGGATCAAATCATTTATTATTACCCATTTAAATTTTGTTTGATTCATGTGTACCCACATTATAAGCCTCAATAGTATGGAAAATGATACGAGTTTCATGATCCAGACAGTGGAAACAACTATGAAGCTTATTTTCTAAGAAAACATGACGTGCAAATTCAATTAATGTATCCACATCGTTTACATGTATCTAAAGCTTTGGGTTCCTATCTAGACTCTCTAAAACATGTTGGATTAGACTGTCCCATGCAAATACGAAGGTCCATATTCAGCCATGACCTCATAATTTTCATTTGCAATAAGTTCGCGGTCCAGATTAAATGAGCCAACAATAGACGACTGAGATTAGACTATGCTAGCCAGATTTGAAACTAAAAAATGACGTCGTTTTGAAGTGAAAAGTGGTTACATATATTCATCGACTAGTTATATGTCTTCACTGACTACTTATATCGCTTCCAATTTGTCCAAACTGGTACAGGGCCAACAATCCATGTGGTGGAATTGTGCAAATTATATGAGGGCTTAACTTAGTTGCTAATCATGACATTGACTTAGTCGCAACGCAAATTTTTTTATTGTAGGTGTGATACCTCGTCCCACATAAAAAATGTTAAGAAATATGGACCAATATATAAGTTGAGCCTAAGCATTCAAGTCCAACTTGGGATATCCATTTTGGGCTAGCGAGGACGGAGCCAAATAGTTAGACTTGGCTACTCAAACTCTGGTCGTGCGTTGGGCCTGTAGGCCCGGGGCGTGACAGAATGGTATTGTCGCGTCCGAAAAATCGTGAAGGCAAAGGGATGGTAGTAGGGTCGTGACTGTCGCGTCTCGAAAAAGCAGTCTAGTCTGATGACTCTTTTGAAAAGCAAGTTTTTTAGAAAAAACCGTGCGTATGTGAGAAAAATTAAATTTTAGTAAAAAAGTGTATTTAAAAAAAAAAGGTATTTAAAAGAAAACAAGGTTGGGACTAAAAGTGCGACAGATTTGGCCAAATAATTTTTAGAAAAAGGGTTTTATTTTGAAAAATGGAGTCGCCACTTGGTACTGAGTTAGGGTGTACCAAGTCACCCGAAAAATCATTTAACAAAATAAAAATAAAAATTTAAAAAAAATGTTTTAAAACCTTTTTTCGACTCCGGTCTACGGAAAACGAGAGAAAATGGTCCGGGAGTCATATTTGAAGAAAGGGAAGGCAAAGGCTTGCACCTAAGGCACCCTTTCAACCTAGCCGAGGCTAGTTGCGAGGTTTAATCAAATTTTTCTAAATTAACCTTAGATTCTATCGCGTTCGGATGTGTCTATATGAATGCAAATCCTAAATCTAAATGTAAATATCGGGAGGGTCGGCATGTTCCGTCGAGACTTGGTCGGAATTATCGCATTAATTTCAAAACCCGAGTCGATACCTCGAGAGAGTCACGAGTTTTTATGCAAAATGTGATGCAAAAAGAAAAGAAAATAATAATATAGATAATAAGTGAATAAAGAAAAGTGGGTATGCATCATGACGAGTACGGGAGACTAATAACTCGTGACTGAATGTTTCTACTCACGGAGGGGAGAACGGCCTGTACGCCACCGCTTCTCACGTGAGTAGTCGACTATTTCTAGTCGAACACACAAATGTCCTAAAGTCTAAATGAAATGCCACCTGGATGTCATGCATTTTAAAAAATGTGTCAAAATAATAATAATAATAATAATAATAATAATAATAATAATAATAATAATAATAATAATAATAATAATAATAAAATCATGCCAAATGGAAAGAAAAACTAGAAGTGTGTGAAATGTGATGTAAAAATGCACACGAATGCACCTAATTCTAAAATGTCCTAAGGGTCTAGCGTTGAACTAGCCCGTTCTAAAAAATCCCACTAGCGTTGGACTAGCGAGAAAAGAAAGAAGCCACAACTAGCGTTGAACTAGTGTGGTGACGGAATACCATAAATCATGAATTAAGGAGGCGTTTGGTTCAAATTCCTCAATCACTATCACTATGGGTATCATTAACCCTACTATGAGTATGGGTTTTTGATGATTCTCTCCAACATGCTTGGTTTAATAATGGAATGGGTATCATTATAAGAATATTTGTTTGGTATATTGAAGGGGTATCATTATAAGAATATTTGTTTGGTATACTGAAATAACTTTCAAGTAAATTTTAAAATTTTAAAATTTTTATTTATGATATACATATTTTTTAGTTCTTATTTTGTATATTTGAAAAAATTTAAAAAGATTTCTTCAATTTTAAATATAGTCATACTCTAATTTGAGTTTTATAGAAATAATAATCTTAAAAAAAAGTCATTTTTATTATGTTAATAGAGAGTATTATATATCTTTAATTTTCAATGCAATTTTTTATAAAATTATTGAATGTAAAAAAAATTATTAAAAAGAATTTTTATAAAAAAATTTATAAAGTACTAATAAAAAATATTCAAAATCAAAAGAAGAGAGAGAGAGAGAGAGAGAGAGTGGGTAACTCAAAAGATATATATTTTTTAATGGGTGTGTTTTTGCCCTTAATAATAAGGGTTAATGGGTTTGATAGACTAGTATTTTGGGGGGAATCATTAACACCCCAATTAATCACTATCATTCCCATTGAATGATAGTGATAGTTGTTTAACAAACATCAACAATGGGTATCATTACTTGTGATACCCATTCCCCTCCTTGATTCCCCTAAACCAAACACCCCCTAAGTATTAAAGCATGAATTAAAAGCAAATTAAACATATAAAAACATATAAGATCACATAAGAGCACATAACACATAAGCATAATATCTAGATGCAAAATCCTAATGAAAGCGATAAAACAAATAAGCACGTAAGCACGCAAAAGCACACAAGTCCTAACTATTACACCGAGGGGGATTTAATTTACAATTTAAGGGGTGAAAAAGGTAGAGACGACCTATCTATTACACTTTCTATCTAATTACACAATTCTTGCTAAAATATGAGAAAAATAACCTAACTATTACATTGACTAGCTAAATACAAAATATTACATTTTTCGTCAAAATAATAAAATTTAAAATTAAACAACACAAAATAAATAAATACGCAAAAAGTGCATAAAATAAGAAACACATAAAAAAATGCATAAAATATCACATTAGAGCACGTTGGAGCACATAAAGAAGCAATTAAAAGGTAACGAAAAATACCTTTTTGAAGACCCGATACAAATACTACCCAACATGAACAAACAAGTCAAGGTATCTCGATATAAACAAATAAAATCTAAAATATATAACTATTGACAAATTGAGATAAAAATAATAATAAATAAATTCTAGCAACTAAAGAGCTAAAAATAAAACTCTATAAAACTTAAAGGGTAAAATTAAAAATTCATATAAGTCTAAGAGGATAGAGATGCACAATTAAAGTAAATTAGGGAACAAAACAATAAATTCGAGCAAGGACACAGTTGCAATTAATCAAAAAAAATAAGATGAAATCTAAGGGGATCAATATGAGAATATCAAAATGAAAGATACCAAATACCAACGGGCTTATTAATACAATTCAAGAGCGTTAGAGGTTGAAATTTAAATAATCATTTTCATGACATAAAAATCGGAAAAAAGAAAAGAAAAAAATCAAGAAGACTACCAAATTAAAAGCTAAACT
Organism: Mitragyna speciosa; assembly: GCA_024721245.1. NCBI lineage: Eukaryota > Viridiplantae > Streptophyta > Magnoliopsida > Gentianales > Rubiaceae > Mitragyna > Mitragyna speciosa. Next base: position 30,414,492 of record CM045552.1, read on the forward strand.
AGTTTAATTGATTTAATTAATTAACTGAATTAACTACTAAGTAAAGAAACAAAAACAGAAATTAACCCCCTAACCCTAAACTAATCAAATGTAAGCCCCACACTAATGAAAAATACCAAATCCTCTTAAACATTTCCCAACCGGTTCCCAGATTTCCAGTTCTAATCTCTCTTCTTCTCTCTTTTTCTATCCCTGGTCTCACCGTCTGTGTCTAGCCTTCATTCTCCCTCTGCTTGTTTTCTCGATTTTTCCTTTTCCTCTTTTTCCTTCTTTTTCTCGCTGACAAGTTCTCTCTCTCTCTCTCTCTCTCTCTCTCTCTCTCTCTCTCTCTCTCTCTCTCTCTTCTCCAGCTCTCTTGTTTCTTTCTTTCCTTCTCCCCTCTACTAATTTCTCAGCTTCTCTCTTTCTTTCTCTTTCTCTCTCATTTTCAGCTTCTTTCTTTCTACTTGGGTTTGCTGAAAACCCAATTGAACTCCCTCAAATCTCGAGTTCTCATTATCTGAATCCTTGAACCACGGCTAAGTGCTCACCCCTCGCTCAAATCCATTCCAAAATCAAACAAACACACACAGGACTTTCATCAATCAAATGATTCATCAGAAATTAAAGGGAGAATAACTGGACATCTTGCCTGGATCAGGGGAAAAATGGTGACTCCATGGGTCGATGGAGATGGTGACGAAATTTCCAGGTAGCGGAGAAAACAAGTCGCCGGTTATCAGGGGTGATTGATGAGCAAGAGCGGTCTCGCTTGCTGGTCACAGTCTGGTGACGGTGAAGATTAGTCGCTGCTGAAGGCTTGGTGTGGTCAAAGGGTGGGCAAGGGTTAGTTCTGATAGTGGTTTCAGGAAGATTTTGGGGTTGTAGCAGTGGATCTGTGGTGATAGATTCTAGCTATTTGGTTGTTTCTTTTGCAGGTAAGAAGTGGCAATGGTGGTTGCGAATTGGTGTTTATTGAGCTGTTGATTGAAGGTTTATCAATGAACAGATAGGATTGCAGTGACTGTGGATTGTGACCGTGTGGTGTAGTTGTCTATGTAATCAGTCTAGGATTCAAAGTATTGACTGTATGTTGGGTGGGTTGAATTTCTGGTTGTATGTGGTTTCGATTGTAGTTTATGGGCAATTGGAGGGGAGGTGGATTCGTGGTGATGGTAGGGGCTGTTTTGGGCAATTGTAGATGGGAAACTGTTGCTGGTGGTTGAATATGGAACTTGGTGGCAGGGTAGTGGAAGGAGCTGCGATGGCATGAAGGAGGAGATAGACGATGACCAGAGGTGGTGGTGCGTAGGGGCTGGAACTGTGGGCTTGTAGCTGTGAGTTGTGGATTTGGGTGATGAACGGTGTGTGGTGGAGGAGAGATTAATGGGTTGTTAGTAAGTTGGTGAAGATTATGGTGATGGATTTTTGATGAATTTTGTGCAAATTGGTGGAAATTGATGGTAGCAGGGAGTCTGGGCAGTGGTCCTGTGTGGGAGTGCTGTTGAGTTTGGGGTATTGGTAATAGTTGTATTTGGATAGTGCCTGATTGCTGGGCCTTTTGGGGTTGATTTGTGGCCGTTTGATGATTATTGTGGATGTGTGTTTCTGCTGTGTTTGCTGTTTGTGTGAATTTGCATGTGGTGCGACTATATGTATATTTCTGGATTTGGGGCTATGGTTTGCAGGGGGTTGTAGAAAGTGGGGTTGCAGGGGTCTGGGATGGAATTGGAGACTGAATTGGTGAATCGATTGACAGCGTGACGATTGTGCATGGTGGGTTGTGTGACTGAGTTGTAATGGGTTTGGTTGTTCTATTTTTCTTGCTGGTCAAGGAGGTGGTTAATTGAAATGTCTGTGTGTGTATTGCGCGTGAAACTGTGTGAATTAGTGTGTGAAGTTGTGCGTGTGAGCAGACTGTAAGACTGTGTGAATATGAGCGTGTGTGTGCGTGCGAGTTACTCTGTGTGTGAGTGTGTGTGCCTGTGTATTGTTTGTGTGTGAGTTACTGAGTGTGTTTATGTGTGCTTGTGTGTGTATTTGTGAAGGGGTTGTGTGTGCAAATGTGAGTATGCGTGGCTGTGTGTGAGATTATGAACTAGTATGTGATAGAGAAAATGCAAGAAATGTATGAAGTGTGTGTAGTGTGTGAGATAGAGTGTGAGTGTGTGTAGTGTGTGTTCTTGATGTGGTGTGTGAAAACTTGAAGATGTGTGGTGTGTGTTCTTGGTGTAGTGTGTGAAAACTTGAAGATGTGTGTAAAAAAGAAGTGTGTGTTCTTGGTGAAAATTTGAAGATATGTGTAAAAAAAGTGTGTGTTCTTGGTGTTCTCGGTGAAATGAAAAAACTAAAAAAAAAAACTAAAAAAGCTAAAAACTTTCCCTGGATTTTTATTTTTCTCCCTCCCTTTTTTAATCCCTAAGTGGAGATATTTATAGTGCACAAGTCTTAACCTCCAAGAAATGATTAAAAGACCAAAATGCCCTTAACTACCAAAATTACAACTTTACCCTTAAAAAAGATAAAAATCTATATTCTCTCACAAAAATAGAAAAAATTAAGAAAAATGTAAATAACAAATTTATTAATAAAAATTCACCCCGAAAAAAAAGTTAAGAAAATTTAAAAACATGCTTGAAAACTTGAAAAATAAATTTGGTACACAAAAATGGGCGAAAGTGGTATTTGCGATGCAAAATTACCATTTTGCCCCTGTGCTAGCGAAAATACATAAAAATACCAGCTGAATCCGAAAAAATCACAAAATTTAAAAATACGTATAAAAGTACAAAAAATAAATTTAAACCCTCCAAAATTAATGAAAAAATATTTACAATTAAAAAATTAATATTCTGCCCTCCAAAATTGCTGACTTCTTCATTTTTACCCAAAAATCAGGATTTGACTCCAAATAGTAGGAAAAATGTCCCCCAATATTTGAAAATAAATGGTGTGTCAAAATTTGGTGTCTACAGGTATTATAGCGAATCTTGTGTGGTTTCTGCACAGGGTGAGACTAGGCCTATGGTATTGAGTTGGGACTATGCAAGGAAGTGGAGGAACTAAGTGCTGTGCAGAGCTAAATGCTACATCGACTTAAGGGCGGGAGTCACCTCTAGTGCCCGTATGAGCCACCTCTAGAATCCAACACAATTGAGTGGACAGTCCGAATTATGATATGGATTGGGCTTTGCAAGGACGCAAAGCCTAATAAGGAGGAGTGAATGTGATACCCCGTCCCACATCAGAAATGTTAAGAAACATGGAACAATGTATAAGTTGAGCCTCAGCATTCAAGTCTAACTTGGAATATCCATTTTGGACTAGCGAGAACGGAGTCCAAATAGTTGGACTTGGTTTCTTAGACTCTGGTCGCTCGCTGGGCCTGCGGCCCGGAACGTGACACTAGGTCCTATCATGCTACTATTTGGAGAATGAGCAAGGAAGAACAGTTAGATTGAAGTAGCTGTCAGTCAAGGTTGTGTTTTAATCTGTAAAGGTGTAAAATGACAAATGATTAATAATCCTAAATAACATTTTGAACCCATATGAAGATATAATCCAACAAGGTCTAGAAATGTGATATCGATTTCAACCACATAATTCTCTGTCTTTTCAATATGATCACATAACCCTTGTGATTTTATGGAATGTGGAAAATGGATGGAACCAATGTTCCATAACGGAATGTTCATGGAATATTTCACATCATTTCTTATAATCTTCTATTAATACGAAATATTCCATGGCATTGAGTAGGTTATATATGCATAGTGTGAAATATTACATCTATTTTCCACATTCTATAAAGGCATAGAGGGTTAAGTGGTCGTATTAAAAGGATAGGAGAACTATGTGGTTGAAAGTAATACTACATGATATTTCATAATTTACGCAAAAAAATTCTTATTCCAATACATTATTCAAGTAGAATGAGACCTTATTGAGTAGTGATTTACAAAATTTCCAATAATTTTCCTATTGAAACATTTAAATTACCTACTCTACTAATTGATTTTAGACAGTTGTTTCTAGCTCGACTTTTGTCAATTAGGAATTAAAATAATGCAATGGATATTCACAATTCCTTATTACAAAGTTGTTTGTCTCTTCCAATGTGCGTGAAAATATTAACAATTGGGTGTCATTTTGTTAAAGGAGGTTGAAAATATAACTTAATATTTAAAAAATTTTCAAATGCAAAATGCTATAATTTTAAATTAATTTTCATACGTATACAGTGAAATTTTATGCATATGGACTGACATTGTTATATTGAAACTTAAAATAGAGAAGCTAAGTGTAATATTAAAAACTTCAAGGGAGCAAAGTAAAAATGTCAAAAACTTCAGGGGAAATTTCTGAAATTATCCCTAGAAATAAAGACATTCGCTCTAGTTTTCTAGATTGATGTAATTTTCCACACTAAATTATAAACAACGTGACAAAAAAAAAAAGTTTCCGAATAAAATATTCTAATTTTAAAGTTCAGATTAATAATTCATTTATTATGACACACTTTAAATTTTTTTCATTCATGTGTTACCATCACTTTAATCATGAATAACATGGAAAATTTGCGAGTTTCGTGATCTAGACAATGGAAGCAATTGTGAAGCTTCTGACAAGAAAATGTAACATGCAAAATCAATTAATGTATCCATATCATTCACCTATATTTAAAGCTCTATGTGACATTTCCTTTCTAAAGTCTATAAAATATGTTGGATTAGATAGTCCTATGTATATACGAAGGTCCTTATTCGACCATGACTCACAATTTCCATTTTAATAAGCTCATGATCCAGATTAAATGGGTCAACAATGGATGATTGATATTAGGCTATGTTAGCTAGAGTTGAAGTTAAAAAACAACGTCGTTTTGTGGTTGCAAATATTCACTTACCAATTATATGTCTTCAATGACTATTTGTCCCGCTTTCAACTTGTCCAAATTGGCAAGGACCAACAATGTGGAATTGGGCAAATTATATGGGGGCTTAACTTAGTTGCTAATCACGACATTGACTTCCTCGCAACGTAGATTTTTTTATTCTAGGTCGTATCATGCTAGTATTTGGAGAACGAGTATGGAAGAACAGTTGGATTGGAGTAGTGGTCAGTCAAGGTTGTGTTTTAATCTATAAAGGTGTAAAATGACAAATGATTACTAATCCTAAATTAACATTCTAAACGCATGAAAATATAATCCAGCAAGTCCAGAAATGCCCAAAAAAGGGGTAAATTACGAAATATCGGTAAATTATGAAATATCCTTTGTGGTATCAATTTCAATCACATAGTCTCCTATCTTTTTAATATGATCATATAATTGAATATGAAAAATGGCAATGCTCCCTCATAGAATATTCATAGAATATTCCACGTCATTTCTTATAATCTTCTATTAATACGAAATATTCCATAGCATTGAGTAGGTTACAAATGCATAGTGTGCAATATTACATCTATTTTCCACATGCTATAAAGTTATAGGGAATTATGTGGTCATATTAAAAAGATATGAGAACTCAGAAAAAAACAAAAAAGATATGAGAACCATATAGTTGAAAGCAATACTACATGAGGATATTTCATAATTTACCCAAAAAAATCTTATCCTAATACATTATTCGAGTAGAATGATTCCAATCATTTTCCTCTTGACAAATTTCAATTACCTGCTCTACTAATTGATTTTTGGCAGTTGTTTCTAGCTCGACTTTTGTCAATTATGAATTAAAATAATGCAATGGATATTCGCACTTCCTTATTACAAGGTTGTTTGTCTCTTCCTCCAATGTGCGTGAAAAATATTAACAAATTGGTTTTATTTTGTTAAAGGAGGTTGAGAATAGAAATTAATATTTAAAAAATTTTCATATGCAAAATGCTATAATTTAAATTAATTTTCATACGCATACAATGGAATTTTGTGCATATGGACTGACATTGTTATATTGAAACTTAAAATAGAGAAGCTAAGTGTAATATTAAAAACTTCAAGGGAGCCAAGTAAAATTGTCGAAAACCTCAGGAGAAATTTCTGAAATTATCCCTAGAAATAAAGGCATTCGCTCTGGTTTTCTAGATTGATGTAATTCTCCACACTGAATTATAAACGTTGTTGAAACATGACCAAAAAGAAAATTAAGTTTCCGAATAAAATATTCTAATTGTGAAGTTCATATTAATAATTCATTTATTATGACACACTTTAAATTTGTTTCATTCATGTGTAACCACCACTTTAATCATGAATAATATGGAAAATTTGCGAGTTTCATGATTTGACAATGGAAGCAACTGTGAAGCTTCTGACAAGAAAATGTAACATGCAAAATCAATTAATGTATCCACATCATTCACCTATATTTAAAGCTCTATGTGACAATTTCCTTTCTAAAGTCTATAAAACATGTTGGATTAGACAGTCCCATGCAGATACGAAGGTGGTGAGTATTCCTTATCCATGTGGTGGAATTGTGCAAAATTATGTGGGGGCTTTGCCTTAATTGCAATCACGACATGGACCTTAGCTGCTAATCACAATACTGACTTCCTTGCAACGCAGATATCTCGATTCTAGGTCGCATCACGCAAGTATTTGGAGAACGACAATAGAACAACTGTTAGATTGGCGTAGTGGTTAGTCAAGGGTGTGTTTTAATCTGTGAAGGTGCAAAATGACAAATGATTAAGAATCCTAAATTAATATTCTGAATGCACATGAAGATATAATCTAGTAGGGTCCAGAAATGTGGGAAAAAAAAAGAGTAAATTGCGAAATCACTTGTGATCTCACTTTCGACTACATAATCCCCTATCTTTTCATTATAATCACATAAGCCCTTGTAGTTTTATGGAATGTAGAAAGTGGACAAAATAAATGCTTTTTTATAGAATATTCCAAATCTGTTTTTATAATCTGCTACTAATGTAGAATATTTCGTGACGTCGAGTGAGTTACACATGCATAGTGCGAAATATTCCATCTATTTTTTACATTTTATAATGCCACAGGAAATTATCTGGTTGTATTTAAAAAGATAGCGGGACTCTGTGATTGAAGGCAAAACCGCTAGGGGTATTTTGTAATTTACCCCCAAAAAATTCTTTATCCCATTACATTATCCAAGTAGAATGAGACGTTATTGAGTAGTGATTTACAAAAATTCCAATAATTTTCCTGTTGAAACATTTCAATTACCTACTCTCCTAATTGCTTTTACATAGTTGTTTCTAACTCGACTTTCGTAAATTAGGAATTAAAATAATACAATGGATATTCGCGCTTCTTTATTACAAAGTTGTTTGTCTCTTTCAATATGCGTGAAAAAAATTAACAATTGGGTGCCATTTTGTTAAAGGAGGTTGAAAATAGAAATTAATATTTAAAAAATTTTCAAATACAAAATGCTATAATTTTAAATTAAATTTTCATTCGTATAGAGTGGAATTTGATCATGAAATAGTCGAATACCGGCGAAATAACTGCTCGGACAACTGGTAATGCTTCCGCCAAAAAAGGAAAGCAAAAATTAACTTTAGTACTGTATTTCTAGACTTTAGACCCTTTCTAAATTATAGAAAATACAATATATTTTCTTCTTAGAATAGTACTTTAAGTTTTGGTAAATCTATCTTATTAGAATAGCACTTTTAATTATTGTGAATCTTTAGATAATAGGTTCGCCGTGAAATTTGTATACCGATTTCAAAAATAGTGAATAATTTCACTAATATCCTCTGAGTTTTTTTTAATAATTTCACTTGGCACTTCTCTGGTTTCCAATGTTACATTGGCTTCCTGTAATTTTACTTTTAGTGCAATAAAATCGGTCCATCTACATAAAAAATTTATATAAAGTGCTCAATATATTTTATTTTCTAAATCCTTACAAGAATTATATAACAAATTTGACTAAAAAAACTTGAAAATATAAAAAAGGATGTGATAAGTTGATTTTAGAAAATTACTTGTGGCAAGTTTATCAACATATTATAACAAAGTTGTTGGGAGTATTAAAAATATAACTTTTGATTCTTAGATATACTTAGTAGAAATTTCTTTGCGAAAATGAAAACATTCATTTTTAGAAGTTTTAAAGTGGGGATTTTTTTTGCCTTTTTCCTCTTGTAAATTATACATATATTAAATTTTAATTTTGTTATTTCAATTCCATATGGATCTAAGTGTTTTCCAAGCATCAAGATGAAATATTAATTTCTCTCCATGATTTTGTTATAGTCTACTTAGCTCTTTACAACATGTCATAGTAATTTGAAGATTCAAGTCACTTTTTCTTTTTAAATTTGTCATATTAATTTTTTTCTAAGCCATAAAATGATAAATTAGGAATGCAAATATTTTTTAGCATTTCGTATCAATTTTTATGCATATGGACTCACATTGTTATATTGAAACTTTAAACAGAGGAGCTAACTGTAATATTAAAAACCTCAATAGAGCCAAGAAATATTGTCGAAAACCTTGGGGGAAATTTCTAAAATTATCCCTAGAAATAAAGACATTCATTCTTGTTTTCTAGGTTGATGTAATTTTTCACACTAAATTATAAACATTGTTGAAATGTGATCAAAAGAAAACTAAGTTTCTGAATAAAAGATTCTAATTTTGGAGTTCAGATTAATAATTCATTTATTATGACACGTTTCAAATTTGTTTCATTCATGTATATCCACAATTTTAAGCATGAATAATATGGAAAATGTACGAGTTTCATGATCTAGACAATGGAAGCAACCGTGAAGCTTATCTTACAAGATAATGTAAGATGCAAAATCAATTTAGTTTTCTCTATTGATGTAATTTTCTGTGCTAAATTATAAACGTTGTTGAAACGTGACCAGAAAGAAAATTAAGTTTCCACATAAAAGATTCTAATTGTGGAGTTCAAATTAATAATTCATGTATTATGACGCGTTTCAAATTTGTTTCATTCATGTATATCCACAATTTTAAGCATGAATAATATGGAAAGTGTACGAGTGTCATGATCTAGACAATGGAAGCAACTGTGAAGCTTATCTTACAAGATAATGTAAGGTACAAAATCAATTAGTCTTCTAGATTGATGTAATTTTCCACACTAAATTATAGACGTTGTTGAGACGTGACCAGAAAGAAAATTAAGTTTATGGATAAAAGATTCTAATTGTGGAGTTTAGATTTATAATTCATTTATTATAACGTGTTTTGAATTTGTTTCATTCACGTATACCCACAACTTTTAAGCATGAATAATAAGAAAAATGCACGAGTTTCATGATCTAGACAAGGGAAGCAACTGTAAAGCCTGTCAGACAAGAAAATGTGACATGCAAAATCAATTAACTATCCACATCATTTACCTATATTTAAAGCTTTGTGTGACATTTCCTTTCTCAAGTCAATAAAACATGTTGGACTAGACTGCCCTAGCTTGATATGCAGGTGTGTAATCTTTATCCACATGATGGAATTGTGCAAGTTATGTGGGGGCTTGCCTTAGTTTCTAATCACGACATTGACTTCCTTGCTTGGCAACTACATCTTTCAATTGTAGACCGTCTTGCTAATATTTGTAAAACGCAATATGGAAAGACAATTTGGACGTGATAAATTGGTTAGTCAAGGGCGTGATTTAATCTCAAAAGGCATAAATTGACAAATTATTAACAATCCTAAATTGATATTCTGAAGGCATACGAAGATATGATTTTTGCAATAGGATCTTGAAGTGTGGTTCACACACAAAAAAAAAAAAAAAAAAAACAAAGGGACCTTCTTATCCCAATACATTCCCCTTGTTGAATGAGACGTTATTGAGTGGTGGCTTACAAAATTTTCCAATATTTTGCTGTTGAAACATTTCAATTACCTATTCTCCTAATTAATTTTATGTAGTTGTTTCTAACTCGACCTTCTTCAAGTGGAAACGATAATAATATAATGGATATTGTCCCTTATTTATTACAAAATTGTTTCTCTTTCCAGTGTGTGCCAAAAAAAAAAATTAACAATTGGGTGTCATTTGTTAACTGAGGTTGAAAATGGAAATTAATATTTTAAAAAAAATAAAAATGCAAAGTATAGAGTGGAATTTGCTCATAAAATCAAGTAGCAACAAAATTACCACTTGTACAACTGATAACTCTTTCGCCAAAAAAAAAAAGAAAAAAATAAAGTTTTGTACTGTATTTCTAAACTTGCACCCTTCGAAAGTTATAGAAAATATAGTATACTATCTAACAAGAACAGTACTCTAAATTTTAGTGAATCCATCTTTTTAGAATAGCACTCTTAATTTTAGTGAATCTTCATAGTATAGATTCGACATGCATCTTTAGGAATAATGGATGATTTCAGAAACCTGCTTTAAGGTTTTAATAATTACACTTGGCACCCCTCAAGTTTCCAATATTACATTTGCCTCCCATAATTTTTTTTAGCATAACAAAATCAATCCATCTAAATTTAAAAAAAAATCATATAAAATGCTTAATATTTTTTATTTTTCCAAATTACCCTTGCATTATATAATAAATTTAACTAAATAAACTTGAAAACAAAGAAAAAGAGATAAGTTGATTTTAAAAAATTACTTGTGGCAAAAGCTGATCAAATACATTATAACCAAGCTATTAAGAGGATTAAAAATGTAATTCTTGATGCTTACAATTACTTAATATAAGTTTCTTTGAAAAAATTAAGATATTCGTTTTTAGATATCGTGAAGGGTGATCATGTGGACAACTTTATTGTTGCTAATGGAATTACTTTACTTTTTCCTTTTGTAAATTTGAGCACATTTTAAGTTAATTTTGTCATTTCAATGTTATATGGATCTAAGTATTTTCAAACATCAAGAATTAAATATTTTATTCTCTCTACGATTTTGTTATAATCTACTTAGCTGTTTGCAGCATGTCATATAAGTCATTATTTAATGTCAAATTCTTTCCTTTTTTATGAATTTTCAAGTTACTCTATATTTAAATTCGCCATATTAATTTTTTTTATAAGCCATAAAATGGTAATTTAGTAATGAAAATAATTTTTAGTATTCATATCAATCATGCATATGGATTGACATTGTTATGTTGAAACTTAAAAATAGGGGATGTAAAAGTAATATTATAAATCTTAAGGAGCCAAGTTAAATTGTTTGAAACCTCGGGAAAGGTTTCTGAAATTATATCTAAAAATGAATAAATTCATGCTATTTTTCTAAATTGATGTAATTTTCTAAACTAAAATATCAACCTTGTTCAAACGTGACCAGTAAGAAATAAAAGACCATCTAAATTTAATGGCTAGGTTTACCTATCAAATTGGCCTATAAATGGAACTATGGAAGACCAGCGCGAGCCTTGGCTAGAGAAAGATCAGCCTTGGCAAGTCCAAAGGTTAACAGTAAGCACAAGGGCAGATATGTGTGTGTGTGTGTGTGTGAGAGAGAGAGAGAGAGAGAGAGAGAGAGAGAGAGAGAGTTGAAAAACCACCATGCAACCAAAAAACCTGAGAATTATTCAAAAATTAGTTATGACTGCACCATTCGAAAGGTGAAAGCGAAAGTGAAAAGAATAAAAGGTTAAAAATTTTGACAAATAGCCTAAGATTATGAAGGTGACAACAGTTTTGAGGCAATGCATGACGACATGGGCACTTTCATGGTGCTGGCGGCTCTCGTGTGAATTGAATTTGTCAAGACTTTGCAATTCTGAAAAAATCGTAGTTAGATTGTGCCCATTACAATTGATAGAAGAATTCCATTTCTTTTCGAGGAAGAAATAAAGATGTTGATGAGTTGTTTACAAGCTCCAAAATGTAGACGACAAATAAAATCCAAGCAAAGTTTTAGTTATTCCAAGGAAAATGTAACACCCAAGAAATGGACCCCCAGATTTGTCACCGAAATACACGACCAATTTCAAGAATAGTTGTGTTTGTTCCCTATGAATTGTAGTCTCACGGGAAAATATATTTTTACTAGTATTATGGGGAAGAAGAAGAATGGGGGTGACGATTCTTTCTTCTTTACCAAGTCAAATTCTACGTTTTGCCATCTGAACACTCAAGATCTTCCTCACAACTTTTCTCTCTCTCATTTTTTTTTTCACTTTTCTTTTTGTATTTTGTTTTTAATTTTTGGGTACAGAACAATCTCTTTCAATAAATTTGATAGGACTAACTATATAAACGACATTAATTCTTGTCTCTATATTGCACAGTCTACAGTATCTAACTTTGGATTCGTTGTTATTATGTGACAAATTTTCTGCGAAGTGATCCCTATCCCAAGTTGACACAGACCACTTAAGACGATTGGCTATCTACTACATCAATTACACTTTTTTTTTTTTTTTTGAAATGACAAAAACATCAATTACACTTTGGACCTCTTTGTTTAAATTTGAGGTATGGCCTTAAACAGAAATTAAGCACATATAAGACTTTGAGGTGTTATAACTATTAATTGGTTTATCTTGTCAATGGTTGATGTCATATCAGATCAGGTAGATGCATTGCTTATATATGTAAAATTTTATTTCTTTTGGACATACCGTTCAAATCACAAACTACTATTATTAGCTGAATTGTATTTGTTGTTACTTTAAAATAGAAATAAACAAAAATAAAATTATGTTTTAGTTTAGAGCTATATTTGATTTATAGGTCCAACGTCATTGATTCGATCATCATTTAACTTTTTGTTCATTAACTAGTCAGCTCTATCCACCCCCTTAAGTTTTGATTTTTCTCATGTTGCTTTGAACCTTCAATTTCTACAAAAAAAAAGGACAGAAATGGATGTTTTTTTTTTTTTTTTTGAAATGGATGTTCTTTAACGTGTTTTGGCACCTGAGCATCACAAGTTCCATTTGGGACAAGTTGACTGCCCTGATTTAAGAAAGCAAAATGAAGAAACATGATTGAGCCAACAAAGCTAAATTTGAAATAAAAAAATTGACTTCATTTTAGAGTGAAAAGTAGTTACACCATACTTTAGTAGAGTTATAACATGATTCAACAGAGTTACACGTGTTAATTGACATGTTATGCACATTTCAAATTGTTCAAAATTACAACGGCCCAACTTGTGAGTCCCAGGATCCTTGCTTGTGTGACCTTATCGACAACGTTATCTTACCCAAAAAAGAGAGTGTTTTATACTACAATTTGTAAAGTTTAAATAGTTTTTTAAGTATTATGCCTTCAAGAAAATACTATAATATTCAGTGAGTACCCTTGTTTTGTTTCAAGTTCATGAGGTAACCAGTTGGTGGATTCTTTAAATAGCTAGGAAGAGGGTCTATAACTCATAATGTTGGCTTATTAGAAACATTATTTTCCTACTTATGCCTACACCTCATATAATTACAGAATCGCATTGACATGGTTTAAATGCTGAAAATCATACCACTCTTAAGTTGATACTCCATTAAATGAACATTAATGTTTTGGACTAAGAGAGCAGTGCATCGAATTCTAATGGTTTGACTACCCCAGTTCAAAGGACGTAGTAGTTTATACGGATATTATTATATATGCATGAGAATATATACTATTTTCTCGGACTACATATTTTCTTGGACTTGGTACAAGCACCTACTCTTCATCCAGGTTCTAGATAATTCAACCAATGTGGATGCCATTTTTTTCCTTTTCTTTTTCGTTTAATAAGATGCCATGCTGCTTAATACTGAAAATTTTAATTAGTAAGGAATCATCAGCCCTGATTTCACATATTATAAGTTCTTTAAGCAAGGTAAATATTTGCTGTTGAAATTTATTACAATCAATAAGTTTTGAACAAATCATTGGATGGTTTAGGATTGAAATTATAAATGCGTGATTATCACATAAACAATGCCATTAATTACCTAACTAGTACTAATTGGTCATAGAAAAATCACTCCTGGAAGTCTCCCTTTGTCCTTGTCAAAGCTCTAGATGTATCCCTTAGTCCTTTTCAAAAGCCCTACAACTTGATTCCAATCGTCTGAAAATAGTTGTACTCCAATAGTGTTTGCAATTGTAAAATCTTTGGCAGACTTAGTTCTTCGTAAATTGAGAGGAAAAAAAAAGATTTGATTTACATGAGGATTTGCTAGACAAAATAAAAAATCAATACAAAATAATAAGAAAAATTAATGAAAATCCGAGAGGATGATAGATATAAGCAAATGAGAGTATGTGTATATATATATATATATATATATATATATATATATATATGTATGTGTGTGTGTGTGTATTGGGTGTGTTTTTGTAGATTGAATCGGCATTTCTAGTTTTCCAGTACCATTAATCAAGTATTATTACGTTGCAATCATACTTATCACATTTGAGATAAATCAAATAATTATTAGAGTATGAATGTAAGATGACAATTCCTGATGAATAACACTAGAAGCTAGCAGAGAGGATCCGAACTGGTGTTTTGCCCTTTAATCTTAATTTACTTGTCAATACGGGTCAATATATCAACTGTTTGATATACATCAGATTAAAAAAATACCAATAAAGTACGAAAATTGATTCTCATATTGTAATCCGCTTGTCATCTCGGGGGAAAGTGACAAAAATTGCACTTTTTAAATTCAAAGTTTGTAATCCGATCAACGATCCAATGCCCACTCTACAAAAACTAGAAGACAACGGAGAAGAAATTTCAGAACTCATATTCCAAATAGATAGCTTGACTCATACTGTTATGACAAGTTTGAAACATTGAACAATCCACAAGATTTCAAGGAACTCGGAAGAGAAGGAAAAGTCGTATCGTTTAATTCAATTTGAAAGTTAGATTAAACGAAATCAATTACAAAAAAAAACCTTTTAGCAAGAGGAAACAAAGGAAAAAAAGTCAAGATCAATTCCAATAAAGATGTGCCCTCCACAAAAAGGCAAATAAAAATTACATTTTGGAGACGTTTGAGCAATTTTTTTTTTTTCGAAAAATGCAAGAGCAAAGACCGAAGCTCATTCTTTTATTTGAATTTCACAGAATAGAATACCCTATTCTTTTTTAATTTAATAACCGTGTTTGAAGGATTACAATTCCTCGTTCTTCCCACGATCACTCAAGAGTCATGATATTCAAACCATTTTACTCTTTTTTCCCACAGTTTGTCAAAACAAATACCGATATTTTCTCAAGGTCGTACCTTAATTAGATTAGTATGCTAGGAATTTTAATTTCTTGTCTGATCAAACAGAATGTGGTCTTAATCAGAACTTCAGACAATCTATAAATACTATGTAGCGTAATAAAGAAAGGCTCATCACAAACTTGCCACCAAATCAAATTACAAGAAAGCAACAAAAGCCCACAAAATCATCCAATTTTAGAAGTTCCTTTTAGCTTCTATTAGGAGCCATGCAACGTTCATCAGCTGCCAAGAAAACTTTCCAACAACTTTTCCGATACCGAAATCAAATATTAACAACAACTAAACAACAACAACCACCATGCGATGTGTTCATCAACCATCGAGGAATCGATACCAAGAAAAATGTTGCAGGACTGCTCTATGATCATCTTAGAAGACTAGGGCTTCAGCCCTTTTTGGACAGCAAGAACATGAAACCGGGAGACAAATTGTTTGAAAATATTGACATTGGAATTCAGCAATGTAAAGTTGGAGTCGCTGTTTTTTCCCCAAATTATTGTAAATCACACTTCTGCCTGCATGAATTGGCTTTAATGATGGATTTGAAAAAGAAGGTTGTACCAATTTTTTGCAACGTAAAACCTTCCGAACTTCAAGTTATCGACAACGGAACCTGCCCACCGGCGGATTTGGACCGGTATAGGAAGGCTCTTGAGGAGGCCAAGTACACGGTTGGACTCACGTTTGATACGGCAACAGGGTGAGCATTCACATTCTTAGACTATTACATGCATGCATCAATACACGTTCCCACCACACTACCTACAATATCAACACATATTTTTTTGGCTCATATATATATATATATATAGAATGAACAATTCACTAACGTAAATGAAATGTTAACTTTTTGAACAGGGATTGGTCAGAATTCCTTGAAAGTGCCTCTGATGCGGTGATGAAGAATTTGGCCGAGTTTGAAGTAGAGCGGATGCACAAAAAAGGAGACCCAAGTTTTCTTGTTCGTAAAAGATAAGGCACAATGACCTTGGACGAGGAAGTTCTACGTCACAAGTTTTTGACTAAACTGAATTCATTTGTTGATTCTTTCTTATTTTCACAGACACTTTTTTTCATAATCTAGTCCTTAAAATATGTTTTAAGGACTACTTTCTAACTCTCTTCTTTTATTACATTCTATTTTTCCCCCTTTATGGAAAGTCAAAAATCACAATACTAGCCTGGAAGGGGATGTTAGATTGCTATTTAGCATCAATATCTCTGCAGCAATGTACATGATTCTGCAGATATTATATAATTTGTTCTCAAAATATTGTTCATTAATATACATTAATATTATTTTACTTTTGCTATGATAATGATCGGTGAAAAGTTATATTCTCTTACTTCCTTAATCGTCCAATTTATTGCAATTAGAGTGCAACTTATATTGCAATTTCTAGCATGATCTGGCAAACTTATTTCCAAGTATGAGGACATTGATCCACAAAATATAAGTAGAGTGCAATCCATCTTCCCCTGAAACTTTACTAATATCATTGAATTAAAACTATTATGTTCTCCTCCCAATTTATCATTCACCATATACATCTTGATCGTTGTATCACCTGCTATTTCAGTCCCAGACAATAGCAGGGACTCTTCGTCACTTTTTGGTAATTCTTCGTCACCACATTATTATTTAATTTACTTCTGGTTTTTTGACTCAATAGTGATACCAATAGTTAAAAGAGCATTAATCCTTTACCAGTAGCTAGCTATGTATGATCCCAAAATGTTGATTACTCGATAAAGCTGGTTGGTTAGCTGCTCAATCTTCACCTATAACACAGGCCACTTTGACTAATTCGGTAGTGCAGTTTTTTGTCAAAACTGAAGCTCGTTATACTACCTTTTTTGTCACTGCTAACGTATTGGCGGTTAAAGACCTCAATGTATCTAAATGGATATCTAAATTTGTTTCAAATTCTTCAGTTTTCTTTACTTTTAAGCAAACATTCTTTAAATATGACTTTTTGCAATGTTGCAACCATAACTACTAGAATAGACGGGACTATTTTTTAAACCCTTGTGATTGTGAGGAGTACCAAATTTTAATCTGAGTTGATTACGGATTAAGAAAATTGCAATTTTGATATCAATTGTTTGGAGCATTGGCAGTTTTAGTTCATAAAGTTTAGATGAAAGCTGTCACGCCCCGTGCCCGAGACGTGGCACCCGCCATGCCCTAGGCTACGCTATGACACAAGGCTAAATCAAAACAATTATCATCTACACATAACATAAGGCTCCATAATATCAAAATGCCCAAAAGAGTCCATTTCATTCATCACCAAAAGATATACAACATTCATTACACTTCTCTTTTCCCATGACAAAAATAGATGGGAAAGTATGTATAACCTAATCCATACAAAATAGGGCTATACATCAATGCTATAAAAAATAACCTCATTCAAGTCTATCCTAGCTATGACTATGAGGCCCAAAAATCGGTCCAATCGCCTTCAACAAATTCATCACCTGCGGGGTTAAACAAAAAAGGTGAGTGATATAATCACCCAGTAAGTAGTAAAGGTTCTCTTTGGGGCTTAAGTTTGTCATTTATACATAAGTACATTTCAAACCAAAATCAAAGCCATAAACCTTACAACATGTGGTCAAGTCAAAAACCATACACGTTCCAAACATTGCATAAAGCAATTCAAAGAAAAGAGAGCTCAAGCAGTTAGTGGACACATGACCCTGGGATTCCAGTTGTTAACTATAACCCGGTTAACGCGGTTCAAAACCAACTACCACCCGGTTGGTGCGGTACAAAACTAACTATAACCTGGTTAGTACGGTTCAAAATGATTTACTACCATTACCAATTTAGGGAACTAGTCCCGTCATATACCCATTTCACATACAAGAGCTCATCCATATATTCATTCAAAGAATTCATTAGACCACACATCTTGTGTCATAGAAAAGCAAAATAACCAAACATAAGCCCATTTATATAGAGAAAGTATTATCTAAGTCATTTATCATCATCAAAAGCATTTCCAAAGCAAAGAGAATCAAATACTACTTACCTCACTCCAAGACTAATTTAGGTAGTCCGAGTAAGGATAAAGTCCTTCGTCGCCTATAACACACAAGGAAGACTTGTATCACACACTGATTCTATTAAGAAACCATAAAAGAGGCTTAAACCTAGCTTAACACGCAAAAAAAGGAAAAGAGACAAAACTGTACTGACCCGCGGCGTCAGCCGCGCGTGGCTCACGCCGCGGCTCAGCTACAGCACCCAGCCACGACTCCAGCCGCGGCGCGGCTGAGGTCGCGGCTCAGGTCAGAGCAAGCGGCCCCTCATCCGCGGTCTCATCCGTGGCGCGGGTGGCACCGCAGATGAGCCCAGAGAGGCTGCTGCTCCGAGCCGCGGTCTCATCCGCGGCACGGGTGGCACCGCGGATGAACCCAGCAAGACGGCCTCCACCTGCTCAAAATCACCCCCCACACTATTCATCATCTTCTCACCCAATCCAAACAACAAAACAACCTCAAAATAGCATAATAAAGTAGGAAAATACTATCTTAACATCATAATCAACATATTCATGGATCATTCTCAAAATCACACAAGATCTACCAAAATCTCATACCCAATTCTTCAAACCTCTAACTCACCCACTTCACACATTCATCATAACTCACAAGCACTACTACTACAACCAAACATCAAGTTAAGGGATAAAATCATCCAATGGTATCCAACCAAAAAACATTAACTACTCACTCTACCACCACATCACATAGCAAAACTAAGAAAAGAAATTAGCTTTGAGAAAAGAAATACCTTGGTTGAAAGAATCAAAGGAATTGTTTCTTGCTTCCTTTGGAGAGTGGTGGCCTTCAAGGTTCCCTTCAAGTGGGAGGGATGGAAAGTCTTTAGAAAGTGAAAGAAAGAAGCCAAGGAGAAGAAAATTGAGAATGGTGAAAACCTAGGTCATTTGGGGATAAAAATCAAAATCATGAAATTTGCTAATTAGTCCTCTAACTTTCTAAATATTACACAATCTCCCAAAATGGCCAATGACCAAAAAGTCCTTACTATCACAAAAGCAAATCGAGTGCCAAAGGTCTATTTGTTTTAATTAAAAATATTTTCCTAAAAAATATTTTTAATTAGTGCTAAACACTAAAATATACATTTATGTGCAAAACACTTTTCAACTGTTCTTCATTTGGCTGAAAATAACATATATACTTAATGAACATAAATTATTTTCCTTAAGGTTTAAGAGTGAGGTTAAACGTTATGTACCTACTTTTATAACTTCAATTACCAAATTAATTTTTATATTGAATTCTTAACAACTAATTTTTTTCATAATCTTGGACTCCACAATAATATGATTATGGTTAAACGTTATGTACCATTATATTATTTTGAAGATTGATTATAAAACAAAAACAATCTCTAGTTAACTCTAATTACTTATCAAATATTTATTACAATTGTTATTAGTCTCTTTAACTCATATTAACAATAAAAAATCCAAAAAAAAATTATTTTCCAAAAGATTTTCACAATATCATCCAAATACCCAAAAATTATAAGGAAAATGACATTTTCCATATAAAAAAATAACTTTCTTTTGAAAATATTTTACATCCAACCAAACAAAATCCAAATGTTTTGATTTTTCAGCACATTTAATCTAATTGACCCGTTTTGCCAAAATCTTACTAGAATTCAATCACGTGATACTCAAATATCAGCAATCAAATTTTCAAAAAAATTACAAAAATGGGAAAACTTTTAATTGCCATAATTTGCAATTAAAGGCATACATGACTACACTGTATAGATGCATTTTTTCAGTTTTATCTGCTTATTTATCTAGTGAGAATTTAAATTAGTGCCTTTAATTACAAATTATGATAATTAATTTTTTTTTCTTTTTTCTATTTTTTTAAAATTTGGTCACCAAAACATGGACTAAATGTAGTAAAAAATTGAAACATTTGATACTAGATTATCTTTTGTCCAAATTTGAAACACTAAAATTGCCGATACTCCAAATATTTTGTACCAAAACTACAATTTTCTCATTATGGATTAGTTATTTAAGTACTGAGAAAAGGAAGTTTCTTTAATTTCTTTGAGGAAGAAGTAAACAAATGAAGGGGCCATATATGTGTATTATTTCCATGTGGTTTGCAGTGTTTATTAGGCCAATCAATGTCCATGGAAAATTAATGATGAATGTTAAACATGTAATTTTTTTTTCTATCAATGTCCAATGAAAATTAATTCTGAATGTTACATATAATTTCTTTTTCTATCAAAGGCCATGGAAAATTAATGATGAACGCTAAACATGTAATTTCTTTTTCTATCAATGTCCATGGAAAATTAATGGTGAATGTTACATATAATTTTTTTTTCTATCAAAGGCCATGGAATAATGATGAATGTTAAACATGTAATTTCCTTTTTGTCCATGAAGAAATGTAAAAACTACACGTTTTATTTGTGAGATTACTGTACCAAATACCCCTTCTGCTGTCTCGGATATTTGTTTTCCCTTTTCTAGAAAAACGTATTAGCTAACGTAGAGACCGTACTATCAAGTGCAAGATTAGCCAATGGCTGCGCAGAAAGCGCAGGAAGATATTGATTACTTGAATTATAAGAATGCAGCAAACCAGCCTCATTTTTACTTTAGTGAATTGCCCTGTTGGTTCCTTGGAGGAGCATGCAAGAATTGATTGAAAAAAGAAGTTGAAAAATCAACAATTTTGATCCACAAGAAAACCTAGTTCACACCAGTCCATTCAATATTAAATTTGGACAAAAAAGAGTGGCCCATATTAACACAGTTAATTGTACTACCCAATCAAAAAATTCAAAGAACATTCTTAATTTTTCTTCCCAATCGAAAGCTTCAATGTAAAGTATTTCGGCCCAACTCCATATTACATCAAGCTCAGAGAAATGGATGTAAAACAACCTCTTGATGTCTCAAATTTTGTATGTTACCTGACTATTAACCTTAACTGTGTCTTGATTCATCTGTATAAACTAGAATGTATAGGGTCTATTTTCAATAGTTTTTTTGTACTTGTTTTTAGCCTTTGATCTTGAAAAATCTATTTTATAATTTTCTCAACTTTTTTCCCCTACCCTTAGATTTTTTAAGCTAAACTAAAATCAATTTTTTTTATAAAAATCAGAATATGTTGAAAACAATCCCACATACTTGTTACTTTCTATGAAGGGGTGTCCAAAATCGTTGTGGAAGATACCAATTATTTAATGGAATCTAAACTCTTCAGTTGAGGTGGTTGCTTTGTTGTATGAGGCTGACATTTCTCTAACGTTGGAGAAAAAGAAACGTAAAAGTAAGAATGTTTTGTAATGGTTGGAAAGATATCCTTTGACCAAGAAAATTATTTGGTTTCATGTGGAAGACTTTAGACCGCTAGTCCAATCCAATAAGCATTCTTCATTTTAACTCTATCATGCGTCGAAACAAAATCTTTGTTTTATTATGTCCTTTGTGACGACAACGTTCAACCATTTTCCTTACTGTTGAAGTTTTCTAATTCGACTTTTATCCTAACAGCATTTTTTTTACTGCAACAAAAACCGTGACTATCAATTGGGCGGGCTGGCTGTCTGGCCTGAGTTCGGTCTGTCAGACCCTTGAAAATTAGGTATGAGCTTCATATTCAAAAGAGTTGAACCGAGTTTGCACTAAAATTTATACTCGAATTTAAAATGAGCTGAGTTAGGGTTTTATAAAGCTTCACTAACTCATGAACTTTATAGAACTCCTATCTCATGTATATTATCATCTGTGTATACTTTATTTATAGTTATTTGTAATTATGTATGTTTTGTAACGCCGATAAATATGTAGAAGTGCATAATATTTCGTGTATACTATAATATTTAATTTATTTTCTGTTATGCACAAATAAAAGAAATGGATTATATATTTTCATGATAAGATAATTATCCTATCTAATTTAAATAATAAAAAAATTTTATACATTTTGAAATGATATATTACCTTTTATACAATTAATAACTTCTAGTTGCTATTACGAGAAAAATAAAAAATAAAAAAAGGGAAGAAGATTAGAGTGTAAGCGTAAGATTGACCTACCTGAACTGGACCTGAAACCCAATTTATATTATGACATGTGAATAATCCTAACGCTTCTGAGTTTTACTTAGGAGTGTAAACGAGTCGAGCTGCTCGCGAGCTGTTCGCAAGCAGCTCGGTCAAAAGCTCGACTCGAGCTCGGAGTTGACCGAGCTCGAGTCGAGCTTAAGCAGCTCGACTCGAGCACCGAGTCGAGCTCGAACCTTAAGTATTAGACTCGAATAGCTCGTCGAGCTATTCGAGTATATATATATTATTATTATTTATTTTTATGTAAAATTACTAAAATACTTAAGCTTTTTAGACAAATTACACACTTGTACCCATACCAAGTTTGAATAGTAGAGGATAATTTAGTAAAATTGTATGAATATAAAAAATAAAATAAAAATAAAAAACACAACATTAGCCAGCCTTCATTCATTTCACAGCGTTGTCCTTTTCAAAACATCATCTTCTCCAGTACGCCACTTTATTACCCAATCTTCAGTTCACCATTTTTATCACTTCACTCCACTTGTGTTTTCACCAACATCCTTGGCTGTCAAAATTCCTCCAAATTTCGGTGTCAAACTTCTTCACCATCAAGCACCTCCAACCTACAACAGTTGCCATTAGTTCTCCAAGCAACTTCACCCATGACCTGCGTTCACACACACACACACACAGAGGGAAACTTACGCGCAAACAAAAAATGGTTGATGCGATTTTTATGTTGTTTTAGTGGTAATTTTGTGGTGTTGAAAAGTAAGATTTTTTAAGCTTTGATTTGTGCATTTTTTATATCGTTTTTAACTAATTGTTAGCAGAATCTTGTTCTCCAGATTTTCTCAATCGTTTTGGTGTAAAAATTATTCTGATTGAGGATATTTTGAGCGGTGTCAATGTCGGCCCAACTGTGATTTCTTCTTTAGATCTATGCAATTTGATCTATTTTAGTCAAAATCTGAACTTAGATCTGTAATCCATGCATAAAAAGGAGGCCAGTGATGTAATTTAAAAGCGAAAAAGTCACCGGCGGTGGCTGTAGGTGGCGGACCACCGGCGGCTCTAGTGGCCAGTGGTGGTCTGCCACCCGCTTTTGACTGAGGACCTTTTTTGAAAATTAGATAAAGATCAGTGGCCATTGCATAATATATAAAATATGAAACTTTGCATTTATTATATTTTTCTCCCTTATAAATTTTTTAAAATTTATAAATTGGCTCTCAAATTCATAAAAACATAGATATTTAATTCGAGCTCGAGTCGAGCTCGAGCTCTAATGTTGTATACTCGACGAGCTCGAACTCGAGCTCGAGTAGAGTTATTTAAGAGTCGAGCCGAGCTCGAACATGTGATGCTAGAGCTCGGCTCGGCTCGATTACACCCCTAGTTTTACTGGTGTTGTACCTGACATTCCTATTTTAAATGGGTCGAGTTTGGGCTTATCCAAGTCCAATTAACATCCGTAGTGAAAATTTATGTATCAATGGATACTTATTTTAAATGGGCCGAGTTTGGACTTAGAGAATTCTTACTGACACCCACAATGACAACTTACGTATCGCAGGTAGTTAATACATTAATTTCTGTAAATGTTTGATGGGTTGAGGATGGACCAAACATACGTGAAATTTGATGGGCAATTTGGGCCAAATATCCCTACGTTAAAGATGGGTCTAACACAAGTTCAGTAAAAACCACCCATTTTACACCCAACTTCAAACCCACATGAGGCCAAGAGGCTTCTTTGGGCTCCTATCCTTCAAGCAAAACATTTTGGGTTTCAAAATCGCACAGGTACATTACACCCCCAAAATACGCCATTTATCTAAGTAATCACAACCTAAAGGTTTAAATTCAAAAATTAGAAAGATGAAACTAATTAAAAAAAAAAAAACTACAGTGCAGGCTGCTGGTTTCCCTTTTCCTTTTGCTTTTTGTGCCTCTCCACATCTTTTTCCTCTGCTATTGCCCCTTGTCAATCTAACCTTACCTCATGCACACAAACACAATACACAGCACAATACACATAGTCGGGAAATTCTTACATGGACCAGGTACATAGTTTCCTGTGAACTTTGTGATTTAAAAAAGTGTCACATTAAGTATAACGTCGCATGCTGATATAGGAATACTTATGTGACTTTATATTAGATCACAAAATCCACAAGTATGACTGTAAATCGAATCCATATAAGAATTTTCTCACGTAGTGTCTCGACAATCACGTATGCATTTTTAACAAATCAGTTAATGCTATTTTAAAAATCTCTATTTTTGAAATTAAATTAGTACATGTGTTGTAATAAGATTTATGAATAAAGTTATTTTTTTATACCTTATTAGAAAAGCTCAAGACGCACAAATCTTGTTAATAAATAGGAATTGTGTTTTATGATATGATTGAAATTAACAATCACATGCATGCTACATTGTTCATTCTCTAATATGGCGTAATATAAATGTAATATCAAAATGTATAACAGATGACACCAAACAATTACTTCCCTAAACATTAGAAAAGTTAACTTGAAAAAAACTAATTAATTTACAGGTGATGTGGATTGCCTCACATGTTATGAAATGTTACTCCACTGCCTCTATAACAGCAAGACCAGGTAAAAGATTCATGGTCGTGTATTACGTGGGGTGTAGGTATGAATATCACTTGTGAATCGTTTAGTTTAAATTTCTCAATCACTATCATCGTAAATATCATTTACCCTATTAGGAGTATGAGTTTTGACAATTCCTCTCAATATATTTAGTTTAATAATAAAATGAGTATCATTCTTTCTAAAAGAGTTAACAAGTTCTATAAAATAGTATTTTGAAAATAATCATAAAAATCTAATTAACCGCTTTTATTTTGATTGGAGAATAATAATAATTATTTTTTTAACATCAATAATAGTAGGATCTATTATTATTATTGACGCCTATTTCCTTCCTGAATTAGCCCAAGCTAAACACCCCCTAATAATGAAACAAAAATTCCAAGATCCTAAGTTCAGACGATTAGTCTGGGTCTAATAGTCAGCACAGAGTTCCAGGAATATGCTCTGGTACTAAATTGTCGTACGTTCCTTCATTTAAGGATTGTCAATTGCCATTGATTCATAATATAAAACTGACCACATGTTTTGTTTGTGGTCAGTTTTATGGAATTGATTCAAGATTTAAAGCTGACCATATCTTTGCTTCTTGTCAGTTTTAAACTATGAAAAATTTGCAATTGGATATTCACAAGCAGAGGAATGACAATCTCTGACATTTTCGATTGAAACTGTGCCAGGGCAAGTTGTCAGTTTGAAATTATGAATCATTTGCAATTGAACATTCACAAGCAAAGGAATAACAATCAGGACAATTTCGATTAGACCGTCATTTGTGTATGTGGTCAGTTTAAATCAATCCACAACTCTCTCTCTCTCTCTCTCTCTCTCTCTCTCTCTCTCTCTCTCTAACACACACACACTCACACACACACACACACAGAGTCACAGGGAGTTACTATTATAGATTTTTTATTACAAATTATATCCCTATTTGTTTGATATTGTTATTTAAAAATATGCTTTGAGAATATTTTAAACATATTTTTTAATTATTTTTATTTCACATACAAATTTATAAAAAATAATCTTTAAAACTTTTACATTAATGTTTTAAAAAAACACCCTAAAAACAACCATCATAAGCGCAAAGCTAGTCTATATTACTATTACCATATTTTGTTTCCTATTTTTTTTGAGAAATTATCAAATATTATTGTTTTCATTAAGAGTAAATTTGCTTCATGGGATTATAAAGGATTACTATGTTGTCTTCTTTCATGCTTAGATAGTTTTTACTATATAATTAATTAATAGTGACATATAAAAATTTCATCCCATGAATGCATTAAAATACAATGATCTCATAGGGATGTGGGAGTAGCTGCCTTGGAATAGAAAAGGTGATGAAATCTGATGACAAAATAATTTATTAATTATTATTAGCTTATAAAGTACATTTAACTATATTAAAATAACTTTCAAACAGTTCTACAATGTGATTTGATTGTGCAGACTGAAATGAACCGTTTAGTTCAAATTTCTCAATCACCATCGCTCTGAATATCAATAATCCTACTATGAGTATGAGTTTTGATAATTTTCCGAACATGTTTAATTTAGTAATAGAATAGGCATCATTTTCTACTCCTAAAGGGTTAATGAGTTTGAAAGAATAGCATTTTGGGAGAATCACAGAAACACTCCGATTAAAGAATTGTGATATATTTTTTTAAATATTAACAATGAGTGTCTTTACTACTAAACTACGTTATTTCACCTAACATATTTTTGTAGTTTTCCCCGAGCATTTTTCGTTTAGTGTAAGTGTACTTCAATTTTTATTAAAAAAAAGAGTACAGATGTACAACAGGTCCACTTAGAGACTTGTTTTTGCTATGGTGGCCCCGACGACTTCCAAACTTTTGCGACCAGGGTAACTTTTAAACAAATTGAGAACAATAAATTTTTAAAACTTTTTAAGGAAAAAGGAAAATAAATTTTGGGTTATATTTGTAAATTCATGGAAAACATTCCATAGTGTTTAGAAATTGAACGCAATGCAGGAACCTTTTTTTCTTTATTAAATTCTCGTATGAATGTGTATAATAATCACAAGAAAACGAGGTCTTGTGCAACCATTCATTTGTTTTGCACTATCAAAATAAAAGATGGGTAATTAATCTTCTCTACCAACTCAAATAATAATTTAAATGAAAAGCTAGTCACACGTAAGATGAAGTAATCTGGATACAACATAATTAAACTTTTCACTTCCATATCAGATCCATTTTGGTCATCATTCTGGCAACAAACCTTTGCCCAAGTCAATCCTACATGATCTTAGATGCAAATTAAGATTATAATAGACTGTATCACATATAACATCTAATCAAAGGTGCTCCACAAATTGTTATCCTGGTATAATTTGGGTCAAGACATTTTATATTTGAAAGATGGGATGATTAAATATGAAAATTGAAATCGAAGTAACGTAGCTTAAATATGAATTAAATTGATTCGTTATAAAGGGGATAAATGAATAAAATTGTCCTTTAACTATTGTGTATTCTCCTCCTCTTTATGTTCCTCAAATTTTAAAAAAATTTATTAAGCCCCTAAACTTATAAATTTGAATTTAAATGGTCCAGCTCAAATCTAAGTTATTAATTTTTCACTATATCTTTTAAGGCTTGGTTTATTGTCTATTTTCAGCGATTAGTTTAAAATAAGGTATAATAGGTCAATTTAATAGTTTTGATTAAATATTTAAGTATTGGCTAATGTGAATCATTGACTATATAATGGAAAATTACAACATTACCCTACTAATCATTTACATAAATTAAAATTTGATAAATTACTGTTAAATAGATTTAAAAAAAATAGTATTATTTTATGTTTATAAAATTTCATTAACTTTATTTATAGTCTTGCTATCACACTTTTAAAAGAGTTTATTAGCTTCCTAAATTTCTCATTGGTTTTAAATGGTCCCTAACCCTAAGGACAAATCAATATAGGTTACTTTGCCATACTAATTTAATGTCAGTTTATCCTTCCAAAAATATAAGAATCAGGAAAATATTCTAATATTAATGGTTTTGAAAAATATTTAACTGTAACAAGTTTAACTAACAAAAAATATATCTAGTTTTTTTAACAAATTTTATTCAAGCATATGTTGTATTATAATCTATCATTAAGAATATTAATCTTATATTATAATTAGTCAAACTATTTCAATTTTAATGACAGATCTTATGAAAAAAGAGTAACAATATAGAATTTAAGAATAAAACAAGCAAACAAAGAAGTAAAAGATAAAAATAAAATAAAATATGAGAACAATAATTTATTTATCCTTTTGTCATTTTTTTATTTGTCAAACTTTATCATTATATTAAAATGATATATGCCAAAATGTTTTCTTTTATTAATTCTCTTAAAGTTTTTCTTATTCACATTTCAATTGTTATTAGATCTTTGTCGAGGTTGTGGTGGTGGTGGTGGTAGAAAATTTTTTGTATTATATTAGCCAAATTAATCAATGATTGAATATTTAAGCAAAATTATTAAAAATGGCAAATATGCCTTATTTTTCAAACTTAGTGGGCAGAAATAAATATTAAATAAAACCTTAAGGGATAAAGTGAAAATTATTATACTTATATTTGGCCCAAAAGAATTATTTAGAATCGAATTTACAAATTTAAGGACCTAAAAATATGATCTTTTAAAAAGTTAAGAAACAAAATAGGAGAACAGACAAAAGTTTGGACACTATCGGAATTATTTACCCTTATAGTATAAAAGAAATATTAAGTTCATTGAAAATGTGAGCAGCCAATGTATTTTTTCCAATCAACACTTGCACTTCAACTATGTTTCGAGTGGGACATAAATGGTATTCATGAGTAGTCAGTTCTGGCTGAAAATGGGGTTTCACACTCTTGAGGTTTTTTCTTCGGCAATCTCTATTTCCTACCGGTCACAATCCTCATGCAAGCATTAATTTCACAATGTCCTCTTGTCTCTCCCTAAACGCATGGTCGGACCTTTCAACAATGATTCATCATGTGGGTTCAAAATAGTTTTTATACTTGGTCAAGTTTTCTCTCAATTTATTTCTCATATGAACAGAGAACTTTTGAACAAATCCTTTTCTTCTAAATTGCCATGCATTGATTTGTTGTAACACGCAATTTTCTGAAATACTACTAACTGTCCATTTCAGACACTGTCAGACCATGCAAAGGTTGGCAAGTTTGTTTTCCTTTTCTCTTTTGTTTTCTGTTTTCCCTTGTCTTTAAGGCTTGAACAGTATGAAAAGGCTAAATAAAATCGTTTCTTAATGGTTTTTTGATCAAAATTGCAGACTGAGTTAAGCATCGATTCAATTCTCTGTTGTTCTCTTCATCCCCTTCCATCTTACAACCACTGCCTAACTGTGCTAATGATATATATGGTAACACTAGCCACTTCTAAAGGAAAAAGTATTAAATACACCATGCACATTATCACATAATGTATTAGAACTAATAATTTATCGTTACGTGATAATAGTGGACTACACCTTATATTATTTTGTGATATGTAATTGATTTTAGTGCATTACATGGTAGACTTATACTTGCTTCAGTTAAGGCCTTTTTTTGAAAGATTACTTGATTTCTACCTCTCCAGATAGTATGACAAAAGACTCTTGTGTGATATGCATATATTGCCAAGAAAGTTTTAGTTTCCATGGATATACAACTATATGAATGAGATTCAAAGATTGCAGTGTTGATCATATTTCAGCAGAAAAGGAGCACTCAAAAAATAGATGTCAAGCTCTGCATAAAATTTTACATGGTTCTTGATATTTCCCTAAATGTTAATTTAACTCATATGATCTCATATTTTCCAATCTCTCTTAAAATAATCGCACAATTTCTACTCTAAATCTAAACTCGTGCTTTGTGAAATTGTTTAGATGATTGTTTTTAAGGCCTTTTTTTAAGAAAATATTTGGCCAAAATCTACTTTGCACCCCTAAACTTATATCGGATTCCCACTTTGCACTATAAACTTTAATTTTAGACAGAATGCATTCTCAACTGTTCAAAACATTCCATTTAAGTCCAATCGTTAATAGTATCAACCAAACTAACGGAATTTAAGCGCGTGCATGCAACAACTAGAATTAAGTAGAATATTTTGAACAGTCTGAGTGCAATATGTCCAAAATTAATACTATCAACAGTTGGATTTAAATGAACGTTGCATGCACGTGCTTAAGTTTTGTTAATTTAGTTGACTCCGTCAATGATTGGATTTAAATGGAATGCTTTGGACAATTGAGGATGCAATCTGGCCAAAATTAAAGCTTATGATGCAAAGTAGAAATCCAATGTAAGTTTAGGGGTGCAAGTGGATTTAAGCCAAAATATTATTATACTAGTTTTCTAGATTTTTTTGGTTAAATGTACATATGAGATAAAAAGTTAATTAGAAAATATGTTTAAAATTTTCTAAAAATATAATTTTAGAAAACTTAACCAAACAAATAGAGTGTAAATTATTCCAGATACAACAAACTAAGTAATTAGACAAGATCAGGGATGTTGGCATTCGAATGTGAGACTTTTGATAGACAAGACTTTCTCCTTACCAACTTAACTCCAATATGTGGATGGAGAATAATTTTCTTGCCGTGTTCCATCAAGATGTTTTGACTGACAATACGAAGATAACAAATCCAAATATACTTTGGCTTACAAATCCAAATGCACTTGTTTACTTTGAAGGATCACATAAAATTATTCAGCTATCTTTATCTCCGTTTGTTGTGAGGTTTAATAATTGTCCATACGTTACACTCCAATGATTTCTATTTAGTCAAATTAAACTACAAGTCAGGCTGCATTTCGCACTTAATGAAGAATTTAGAAATAAGAATGTCTTTAATTAACCTCATTATACGAAGCTGATTTTTCTTTTGCAATTTTAAAAGTTTCATCAATGAGTAACAGTGTACAAGAAACTTAAATATGAAATTGATTTGTTGAGAAGAAGTGGAAATTTCGTTCCCTATGTGGCTTCTTAATGAAGAAAGTGTTGATGTAGAATTAAGTTGTCTTATTCTCCTACGAATTGAATTATTATCATAACAAGTGTAAGCACAAAAAACACGAAACGGAATTTTATTTTCACACGTATAAAGATATGTGGGAGAAGACGAGTTACAAAATAAAGTACCTCTGACTCTTACATTGAGACCAGCATAAACTCATGCCATTATAGCCTTATCCTTATCTATAATTTCTCTAGACTTTCAACTCTTCTCAACTCAATACAATAATAAAACTTCTATTTATAACCCACAAAACCTTAACAATAATAAATGTAACTGGTATAGGTAATATAATCATAATAGGAAACTCACAAATAATACTCAATATTTTAAATTAGCAACCTACTAAAATTAAACTAAATCATAACTTCCAAAACTAAATAGGAAACTCCTAATTCTTTATGAGTTTGGATTAATTATGTCAACAATACCTCCCTTAAACCAAACTCTCTTTTCTATCATGATGAATGTTTGTCTACTTTATCATGAACTCCATCACGAATAACACGATCATTTCATCTCTGTTGACTTTGTCAGTGAAGCCTTCAATCTTTTTCAAAACACCAATTTGTGTGGCTATTTGTCTTCCTCCCTTCTTGAATTTCTTGGCATCTCTGGCTAATGTTTTCATCTCAAATTCTTCAACAAACTGTCACAATCAACAATATTGACAGGATTTTTTTTTATCGTTGTCCACATACAATAAATTTCGATGATTTTTTTTTTCAAATTTCTCTCCAATCAGGGTGAAATTTTGTTCCCCAAATTGACAATTAAATGAGTACTAAGACCAACTTTGCGGTCTAAGTTTATCTGATATTGAGTACTCCAAAACAATTTAACAAACAACTCAATACCCCATGATCAAAAGCTTAGGTCTCTGGTATCACTTGTTAGCACAAACAACATGTAGTAGAATTTTATTTTAACACATATAAAAATATGTGGAAGAAGACGAGTTACAAAATAAAATATCTCTGACGCTCATATTGAGACTGACATAAATCCACAGCATCATAGCCTTAACCTTATCTCTAATTTCTCTAGACTCTCAACTCTCTCGACTCTTCTCAACTCAATACAATAATAAAATAAAGTTCCCTATTTATAACTCACAAAACCATAACAATAAGAAATCTAACTGGAATAGGTGCTATATTCCTAATAAGAAACTCACAAATAATACTCAACATTTTAAATTAGCAACCTACTAAAATTAAACAAAATCATAACTTCCAAAACTAAATAGAAAACTCTTAATTCCTTATGAGTTTGGTTTATTTATGCCAACAACGAAAAGAAAACCACAACATCCATCTTTTACTTAACAATTATTTTTTTATTTGAAAAGCTTAACGTTTGTATTAAGTACTTATCACTATTCTCATACTATACATTAAGCAACAAATTAAGTTAGTTTCTTGATATATTTTCTATATTTGATGTTCAATAACACATTTCTTCTTGCCAAAGGGATCAGGCGTGCAGAGCAGACTCTCTCATGCAAGGAGAAAATGTCTTTTCAATATTTAATGTTCAATAGCACATTTCTGCTTTTCTAAAAGATTAGACGCGCAGATTGTGATTGCAAGGAGACAGAATATTACTCCCGAAGGTCCCCAGCAACATGTTATGTATAAAGTAGGTTTCGTCTCTGAGCACTAGATCCTTTCTGTTAGTGATGCAACCCCCACCCCCGGGCCCGGGGGTTGGTGTTAATTTTAAAGATCTCATCATATTGAAATTTTAAATATTTTTATTTTCACGCTCACAGTTCATCGAACACTACCCCAGCCCCCCACCCCCCCCCCCCCCCCAAAAAAAGCAGAAAAAAAAAGATATGAGTTAGCCTTTTCTAATATACGAATGCATAAGTCTTGCCTCCAAGTTACAATTCTGCATTTGCTCCCATACATGCCATTCCTCAATCAAAGATAATTGCATTTTTTTACTTTTTAACAAAAAAAAAATCACATACTAAATCATAAAATAAGATGGAGTATAAATCGAAGTTTAGAGAAAAATTTAGAGTTAAGCAAAAGCTCAAATTTGATTTCCTTTCTGTCTTAGTGTATTTAGTCAAAAGCACAAGCAAGGAGTTTAAAAGGCTCTAGGAATTTAGCTTTTAAGTCGAATTAACTTTTCGAGCTCAAGTTCGAGGCGAGACGAGAAAATTAATAGTTGAAGTGGAGCTCAAAAAACCAAAAATTAGCTATACTTAAAAAAATATCGATATAATACTACAGCACCATTACAGTTTTCAAAACGACTTGCTGGTCTTAAAAAAATAATAATAAATTCGAATACGGCATTTGTTTGAGACTTGAGACGAGAAGCTAGTTTTAATGGACAATAGTTAGTTTAGTCATTTTCCTTCTTTATAGCAAGTCATTCGTTTCATACATGTCCGATTCATAAACGGTTTCCACGACGAGGACTTTCGAGGTCACATTGCGTGGATCCTTGGGCAGGGAGCTGCATGATTCTTGCTTGTTTTACTATTATTTATCAAGAACATGTACGGGAAGAAATTTTCTTTTTGTTCATTAGCCGCCATGCAAATAAACATGCGCTGTAGTAATCACTTAATTGCGTGGATGCCCTGCTTTGACTAAAATTAAAAATGTTGAAAACTACTTTTGTTTTGGCTGTGGAATATTAGAAAACAATTTTGAGGACCAGTCAAAATTGTGACCAAAAGACAACATTTGTCCTTAAGTTTATTGATTCTATCTTCTCTCTTCTAGTGTTACACATAAGCAACATAAAGGTAATTCCTAGCTTTGAGCAAACTGAAGAATTGCCTTAAGTTGTAGTGTATCCATACTTGAGAAACAAAATCGTAGTTTATGAAAAACTCAAAGATAAGATGCAATTAGTTCTTAATTTGTCTATTTAGAAAAATAACCGTTACGTCTGATATATGTAACTAATGACTATATTTTATATTAACCTTTGAATGCTTAAGTTATTTAACTTAAGGATTAGTATACCAGCTAATGATATCCAAATAAAAGACAATTTCAATACTTATATAGAGAAATATTGACTATTCAAAGAGTGTCACACGATATATATCCAATTATCCATTTATCTTGCACTTACCAAATAAGCATCATTTGTATGTAGTAGCTAGTAGCTAGTAGCTAGTAAACAAAGACCGCCTACATTACTTGACTAGTGAAGGATGATTTTGAAGAGTTGAATACCTCATTACATCAGTACCTAATATTTTTCACATATTATCTGAAAAAAAAAATCCAGAAAATGGTAGGAACAATCGTGTATTGATTTTCGGCAGCGACCAAATAATGTGCCAATCATTTTCGGCAGAGCTCCATGGAGTATAGAACAGGAGTGGAGTTTGGGTTGCAAAGTTGCAATTGATTTTTAACCATACAATGAAAATGCGAAAGAGAACAAATGAAAAATTGATATTTGCTTTCCTTTCTTTCCCGATCGTAACAAGGCTGTCCTTTTTGGCACTGATGAAAGCATATATAGTTTCTTCTGCTTGTATGTTCTGGAATGCGTCATTCATTTCATTCTTGGTAAGTTAGGCATAATCATTATTAATTAGATAAATGCCTTACCATGATTTCGTTTTCTGTCTGAAATCCAAAAGATTTTCACCACATACGATTAAGCAATTAATGTTATTGTATGCGATTACATGTTATATTGCTTGTTACTAGTCGAGGCTTATTCATCACCCATAGAAAAATCCAAAGGGTTGATATACTGAAAATTGTTCAGATAAGGAATTGTGTATATATAGTTCCACCATAGCATTTATGACAACTAAATTAAACCTTACAGTCTATGTAGATGAAATTTTTTTGAGGGTTTTTTAGAAAAATATTATTAGAGTAGTTTTTGGATAAATGCATTGGTGGATAAAAAAGTAGTTAAAATTTATTTTTTATAAAAAAATTATTATCCAAACAAAGAGTTGCATTTCTCAAAAAAAGCAATAAATCACATCTAAACTTTCGTCATCGATGCACCAAAAGAACAAAATTCAACTATTTGTAGACACCAAATTTTGACTGCTCATTTTCATATTTCTTTTTTAACACGGTGAAAAAAAGATATTGCATACACTCTGAGTTTTATTACTGGGGCGAAATGATAACTTCCGATTTAAAATGTCATTTTGAAACTCAATTCTTTTTTGCACTGGGCGAAAGAGTTGCATGATTCTTGCTTGTTTTGCTATTATTTTTAAACATGTATAGCCACATATTTTCTTTTCGTTCGTTAGCCACCATGTAACTAATATGTGCTGTAGCAATCAATTAATTCTGTGGATTGCCCTGCTTTGACTAAAATCAAAAGTAGTGAAAACTATTTTTGTTTTGGCTGAAATATTAGAAAACAATTTGGCGGACTTGCCAAATATTGGGACCAAAACTACATCTCTTCCCAAGTTTATTGATGCTATCTTCCTGTCCTCTAGTGTTATACATTAAGCTACATAAGGGTAATTCCCATTTTTAAACAAACTGAAATCGCCTTAGGTTGTAGTGTATCCACACTTGAGAGAGCAAACTTGTAGTTTATGAAACTTCCAAAGAAAAAAATGCAATTAATTCTTAAACCTTTTATTAAGAAAAATACAATTTACTTCTGATATATGTAACTCATAGCTATCTTTTTTACTCACGTATGTGTGCTTAAGTTCTTAAGAGTTAGTGTATTAGA
The DNA here is from genome assembly GCA_024721245.1 of Mitragyna speciosa. Taxonomy (NCBI): domain Eukaryota; kingdom Viridiplantae; phylum Streptophyta; class Magnoliopsida; order Gentianales; family Rubiaceae; genus Mitragyna; species Mitragyna speciosa. The sequence continues at coordinate 30,450,143 of CM045552.1, forward strand.
TGCCGATATCGAAAATTAAAAAAAAAATTCTCTAAGTATGCTAAAGAGTGTCACATGATGTACAACTTTCTAATTATTTTGTACCAAATAAGCAAGAAAGAATATCATTTTTATGTAGTAGCTAGTAAAAATAGAGCATGCGGAGTACTTAACTAGCAGCGAAGGATGATTTTGAGAGTTGAATACCACATTACCTGAGCACTTAATGCTTTTTTCATTCGAATATTATCCGACAAAAATCCAAAAAATAGTAGGGAAAATCGTGTATTGCATATGATGCAGTCAGCGACCGAATAATGGGCCACTCAATTTCGGCAGGGCTCCATGCCGTACGGAATAGGATTGGACGTTGGGTAGCAAACTTCCAATTGGTTTCAACCCCAACATGCCGCCACCTAAAATGTGATTCGTACATGAGAGTTACGGTTGCAATTGATTTTTCCAAATTCCCGATTTTCGCTAACCACAAAATGAAAATGTGAAAGAGACCAGTGATTTGTGCTTTTCCTTTCATCTCAACGACAAGATTGTCCTTTCTGACAGTAGACTAATGCATCATTCATTTCATTCTTATTATGGAATACCTCTGTTTCCTGGAAAATGCATCTTTCATTTCAATCTTCGCACGTCTTATCATGATTTTGCTTCTCCGTGATATCCAATAAATTTCCGCCACAAACATTTTAAGCAGTGAATGTCATTGTATGAACCTGAAGACTAAATTGTTGGTTACTAGCTAAGGCTTTTTTATCACCCATAGAAAAATCCAAAGAGCTTGATGTGCTGAAAATTATGCAGAAAATAATTGTGATATGTGGTTCCACAATAGCATGCACGACAACTAAATTCCAGCTTACAGTGTGTTTGGATGGAATTCTTCGACGATTTCTTAGAAAAATATTATTGATACAATTTTTTGAATAAATATGTTTGTGGGATAAAATATTAGTTGAATAATTAAAATTATTTTTTTGCCAAAGAAAAAGACCGTTAACCAAACAAAGAGTTACTTTCTCAAAAAAGCAAAAAAAAAAAGAAAAATCCAACTAAACTTGCACCATCTATGCCCCCCAGAAAAAAAATTGTAACTATTTGTAGACACTAAATTTTGACTACTCCTTTAATAAAATTTTTTTTAGAGGGTGAAAAAACATACTTAGAAATTTTAATTTTTGTTTCTTGGGGCAAAATGGTAATTTTAAATTTAAGCTGCATTTTTATAAATTTTTGGTTTCTAAATTCTTTTGTGCTCTTGCCATGCTTTATCACATTATCAGGCTATGTATTTTCTGCTTTCCCAAGATGCCTAATTTTCTACCATATATGGTCTTGTTAGCTGATTCTAGAGATGTGATGACATAGGCAATTGTAATAGGGAGGAAATTTATGTTACAATGATAAAGGTTAGCCATTTTAATTAGGATTGACACTACAAAGAAAGGGGGCTATGGAGGCATTTTTTAGCCCTTCTAGGGGCGGTTATAACCGCCTCTACATGTTTTGGGGCGGTTCCTAAAACTGCCTCTGAACCGCCTCCATTGTGACCGGCTTTACGAAATAGAGGCGGTTTTGTCAAGCGCCAAGGAAAACTAAATTATAGCGGCGATTTGTTTTCCACCTTAACCGCCCCTACATGTTTTGGGGCGGTTCCTAAAACTGCCTCTGAACCGCCTCCATTGTGACCGGCTTTACGAAATAGAGGCGGTTTTGTCAAGCGCCAAGGAAAACTAAATTATAGCGGCGATTTGTTTTCCACCTTAGGGGCGGTTATAACCGCCCCTACTGTGTCATGTAGGCAGAGGCAATTTTCACCTTTGGGGCAGTTCTAACCGCCCCTAGCTATATTATTTTTTAAACTGGAGGTTTGTTTCAACCGTAGGGGCAGTTATAACCGCCCCTACTTGATTATTGAGGTGGTTTTTTTCCACATTTGGGGCGGTTTTAACCGCCCCTACTCAGTTATTTTTGGCAAAAAAAAATCTATCTAGGGGCGTTTGCAAGTGCCCCTACCGGAGGTGTGAAATGCCCCTAAGCTTACCTGATGACAAAACTAGAGGCAGTTTTAAACCACCCCAAGGGTGAAATTTTTTTTGCTTATTTGTACTAAAAATAATCCAAATAGGGACGTCTCCATGAGCTTTGCATTTAGCCTCAAGCTGTTAAAAAATTGATCAACGAATAATAAAACTGATTATGCTATATATATATATATATATATATTACATACACACACGTATGTATATGAAAAAAAAATACCAAATTAACTACTTACTTTCATTAAGATCTTAAAATCTATACAAAAAGGTCAAATCATATCACCTTTTAGAATATCTACCATAATAACAAGTCTTAATATGTCTAGAAATAATAATCTCAAGCATCAGCAAAAAGACAACATATTACTGCTATATTTTTCCTCGATGATATCTTCTGGATTTTGCTTGTATCCATCTACAAAAAGGATCAAACTAATAATCCAACTAGGAGATTGATTATCTGGCCTCTCCTCTTCAACCTAATAAAAAAAAATGAAAATCAAGTATATGGTCAAAATAACAACGAAATAGGTTCAAGAATAACCAAACTAACAAAGACTTGCTTAGTCGTGAATGGAAAAAAGATCTCTTTTGGCATAAAGACAGCCGATGTCGTACTAAAACTTATTGCAACAGTGAAGTATATAACAAGCCTCTGGATAACCTTTGCACGAAAAATAGATGCCAAAATGTTATCTATTCCAAAATTAAGCATGAATACTCCCCATATATAACCCAAAAAGTAACAAGAAAAAGAGCTATCATTCAAATTGCTTAACTACTAGCATAACATAACATAACCCAAAAATCAAAAAGAAAAAGGGCAACTATTATCCCAATTAGCTTAAGTATAATAATTTTATGGTGATCTAATTCCATTATCTAAACATACATATAATACTATATATTATCACCAAAACGAAGCAACCTATGATATTTTTAGCAATCAAAAGGTATCGAAATATGCAGGTTCCAGCATTTATTCTACATATAAACTATTTCAAAATGTTGGCTTATAAAGAGGCAACCCCTTCAAGTACAGAGTTGTAAAGTATCTGTATGCAACCTCAAAAATTGGTGTTCCAAATGCATTTATAATGAAGTCATTGTCAAAAGAATCTATTTGCAAGGAATCAAATTTTATGGGCTATGTGGCTGCAGCCACTGATGAAGGGAAGATTGCACTTGGAAGAAGAGATAGTTTGATTGCCTAGAGTGGTACAATCTGAAAGATCAAATGGTTAAAGGATTTTGAATTCCCAATGACACCAGTATCTGCGATAGTTGGAAAAACTATTGAGGCCAATGTTCATCAGGGCATACTGTCTATTTTTACTTCATCTAATCCACAATCAACATATAATAAAGCTAGTGCAATGGATCAAGTGAATTTCTTATTGTCTTTAATTAGATTGGCTTCTTGTTCAAATTTCAAGGGCTAAGGTGGGGGTTGGGGATAGGAAATGAATTTTACAGTCTACTTTCCAATTCTTGATGGTTGCAAAATTCAGTGAAAAAAATGAAAACATCTTACATGACATTAAAATACAACATGTCAATTTCAGAAGACATACAAGACGGTTACAGGTCATGGAGTATAACTATCAAAAATTAACACCCACTACTTCCAAATAGTTACTTTCATTTTGACGTTATAAGCCACTTTCACATTAGACAATCAACCAATAGATTATAAGCCAATATGCAATCCCAATCAATCAATAGACAATCATCTAGCTACTTTCATTTTGACGTTATAAGCCATTCTCCATCATCTAGCTACTTTCACATTACCAATAACTTAGAAACCACATGCATACATTTGAAAGTATATTTACTTGAAACAAGTCCTACCCAAAACTTGCCCATGAAATAACTCCACAATGCCGTTAACATTGATGCAACTGCAGTAAGTCCTACCCAAAATGAGATCATAACATTGCTGAAACAATAAGCTTCAAGAAAGCCACTGAGTTACCTTGCTAATGGCTTTCTGGCAGTCAACGAAGCAACCGCAACTCTAACCTCTGCAACAGAAATTCCAAAAACAAAAAAGGAAAGAACAAAAATTAGAGACTTGACATTTGAGACAGATACAAAAAAAAAAAAAAAAGTGCCACTAAAGTTATAGGTTAGCATCACCAACAAAGCTCCTGAAAAAATCCGTTCTCTCTCGAACAAGCACGACATACTATTTTATCAGCTTGATAAATAGGAGCTAATCCCTCCTCAACAATTAAATAACTCCTGCACACCTCCTGGAAGTTTGCCAAAATATAAAAAGATTGTACTTTTGGCACATTAAAGAGGGAAAAGGATCATAATATTCATAGCTTCTACATGATTGTTGGGCTTAAGACAAATATTAAAAAGCGTCGCAATTGAAGCACAGGTGATCCAAAATTACTCAAACAAATGCATAATTCTGTCAAATTTGAACCAAATTCAACCGAAAATTTCTCAAAAAAATTGCAAGATGTGCAAACTATATTTTAGGGGGCAAACAAAGGAAGATCTATCATGGCATTCTATCACCAAAAAACATAGACAACTATCGAATTTAACAAACTTATAAATCAGAAAAATTTACTGGCATAGAACTGCATTTTTTTTTCGAATTTGTGCTCCGCAGGAATTGTTGCTGCAGCTGCTTCCGTCCTAAACAACCCCCCCCCCCAAAAGAAAATCAAAAAAATTCATTACACTAAAATTTAAAACCCAAATTCATGTAATATATGTAGTGAAAATCAAGATTGGCAAAAGAGAAAAAAAAAAGTAGACCGAGAGCTTATGATTAGATCAAGTTGAAGACTCTTCAATAAGCCCCTCCACTACGTAGCCAAAGACGACCTGCTTGCCGTCTAGCCAATCCTTCTTACCGGTGCAGATGAACAACTTAGCCACTGAGGAGTTTGGTGTTTTGTTGCTGTGGCAGAGACGATGACGGCGTCTGGTTAGACGGTGCAGATGAAGAACTCAGCCACCCCTTCTTTCTCTCTCCAGTTATGCCGATTTGTAAAGAATCTGGAGAGAAAATTAAGAATGAAGAGGAAAAAGAGGGTTTTGTGCTTGAGGAAAATGAAAAATTAGAGGGAGGAAGAGAAGGCGGTAGAGGGGAAGGGAATTTTAGGCTTACCGCGCTTAATTTAGGGGCGGTTAAACCTAACCCGCCCCAATGCTTAAAACATTGGATGCGGTCTTAAAAAACGCCTCCAGATAGAGGCGGAGAAGAAACTTCGTGTTTTACAGAGGTGGTTTTAAAAATCGCCTCTACAAAACCGCCTCCGTAGATCATTTTTTTTTTTAGTGTGAGCATATAGAATATTATACATATATGTCACATACCAGTGTGGTTATGTGTTGTCTACTTATGTGTCATGTGTTATGTGTTTTACCTTATCGTGTTTTTGTTAGAGCTAATTTTTGTCTCATATTGCATCCTCACTTGTCCAACAAGTGCAAGAATCAACTATAATTTCTCCTAAACTAGTCTAACCCTAGTTGACGAAGAGTGAATCGCATTTAATTCATGCCGTGTGATCATTTCATTATACATGTTTTCTACCCTTTTAGGATGTTTCATTAATAATGCAAGTTTTATTCACTTTCCAAAAACCTTTTATTTTTATATATTATTTTCACTTGTATAAATAATATTATTGCACTTTCACATAATATTTCGCCTTGTCGTATAGGAACTAAAAAACTTATGGCAGTTCATTTTGTGTAATACATGTCGAATAACTCAAAAGTAGAGACTCTAAGAATCCATCTCTTCCTTTTTATATAAAAAATAAAATTTTGAGTAAATGATTTTTTAAGCTCTAAATGCATGTTTTGGATATATTACGTGTTTGATTAAGAAATAACGATTGAGTCTGGATAGATTTTTTTGAGGTATTTTTAAAAAAATATTACTGTAGTTATTTCAAAAATTCTTTTTGATAAATGTATATGTGAGATAAAAAGGTAGTTAAAAAACATGTATGGAGCTTCTAAAAAATATATTTCTAAAAAACGGTATCAAACAAATAAAGCCTCCGTGCAAAAAATAGATAACATTTTGACTCTTTAGTCTCGAGAATTCTCAAAAGTCTCTACAAGAAGAAGAGAAATTTAATTGTCCCGGAATTAATCTCCCATATTTCCTTATTTTTCACTCTTTATTATACTATATTTTTCTCCTTTTTCTTGTGTCACTTACGCGAAATTACAAGTTTTAGACATTTTTGTTTTGACCTGGTTTGCATTTCAGGTCACCTTACAAATCCACGCATTCGGTACACTGCAATCGAGCGATAATACCGTTTAGAACTCGAAAGGGCATTTTGACCCTCAAAAAACCATTTTCAGACTATTTAGCTTACTTGTATGATTTTAATTTTTGTGCATTGCATTTAAACTGGTGAACGTTTGAATATGATATAAGTCATGGTTATTTGAGGGAAACGCACATTAAATCATGCATCTAGTTTTTCTAGATGTGAAAGGGTGCCTGTATATATTCCATGGTGAGCCCTAGCCTTCTTTTTCTTCAACTGCACTTCACACAGGTAGCCACTCTATAAATCTTCAAAAAAAAAAATGTAGCGACTCTATAATTTGTTTAAATCCTAATCTAGATTTTATTTAAGATTTTAATTGCAACTAAGCACCACACATGAAAAAAAATATAATTGAGAAATCAATCAGGCATTTTTTCTTTTTGTACAAAAATCCGCAATGCGCAGGTTCTCTGTATATGAATTTATGAATGACAAGCGGCGTGCATCACAAATACCAGCCTGTTTCTACGGCAGCTGTCGTGATAGTAAAAATGAAGTAGACTCGATCTATCAATCAACATCAATTTGAAAAGTTATACCGCCCATGTTTATTTTGCTGTCGCTACATTACAAATTACCTGAGAAAGTATCCATACATTTAACACTTATAAATAGGTCTCAACATGTTTTGGCGATTCAAGCTCAAAACAACACAAAATTTGTATTGAAACAATTTGCTTGTATCCCTCCTTTTTTCAGGTTCAATTACCATGAAGTCATCACTATCTTCAATTCATTCTCTAGTCACTGAGATAAAAAATGAGATGTTCTCAGATCAGGATGTTTATACCATGGTTTCCCCATCTGCCTATGACACAGCATGGTTAGCAATGATTCCAGACCTCACAGAGGGAAACCAGCCAATGTTCAAGAGTTGCTTGGATTGGATACTCAATAACCAAAATGATGAAGGAGGGTTCTGGGGAGAATCTCATGCAGAGGGCCGTCCTACTATTGATACTCTTCCAGGCACTCTTGCATGTTTGATTGCTCTCAGAACGTGGAATGTTGGGGACGAAAACATAAGAAAAGGTAGAACTAGCAGTTCATGCTGCTCAAGAATATCAACATTATAGTTGGAAGCTTTAAATCACTAGCTAAAATAACTAAACTAACGTGTGTTTTTGTTTACCAGCTTAAGTTTCTATCACTTTCTCGTCCCCCTGTCCTCCCACTATCACACCATCACAGTGTCAACTTTGTTTATGTCGACTTATCCAATTTTGGAATTTAATTATTGTGGATTTCTCAGGAGTCATTTGGTTCAAATTCTTCAATTATTATCACTATAAATATTATTAACCCAACTATGATTATGGATTTCATGATTTTTTCCAACATGTTTAGTTTAGTAATGCAATGCGTATTATTCCCCTTGAAAGAGTTTACAATGAATTTGGCAGAATATTATTTTTGGGAGAATTATAGAAACTCCAATTAATCACTTTCATTGTGATTAAAGGATAGTAGTAGCTGTTTTACAAAAAAAAAAAAAAAAATGTCATTACTACTTACAACCATTTCCCTCCCTAAATTCTCTAAACCAAATACCCGTTAATTTTTTTTTCATAATTTGAAGCTTTCATATAGTAATTTATATTATAAATGTTACTTCTGTTGAAGATATTTCACCAACAACTAAAAATTTATGTGAACAATTGATTACAAAATAAATCTGTTAAAAAAATTAATTGTGACAAATATAGTGGGAGGGAGGGAGTACTTCACAAAATACTTATCTAGTCTCGAGGGCCACACAAACATTTGATGCGTTAAAATAGTACAAAAACTATAGAGAGCACGTGTACAGGTAACTTTATACTAAAGTATATAATACTCCATTCATCCTATAAACATTATCATACTTTACCCGTTATAGGTCAAACTAGTTTATTTTTGGAGCTTTATTCTTCGCATATTTGTTTGCTTGTTTTCAAAGATTTCAGGTTTTCATATTGTAATATTTGGAGAAATTTTATAGTGTTCAATAATAGCTTTTTCAAAAACTAAATAAATCGATATGTACTAGTAAATTAAAATATGTTCATTTTACTAGAAAGCTGAGACGAGTGAGAATATTAATCCAAGGATGGGAGTAAATAAAAATGTTGTTGTAACGTAGATTATAAAAAAAATAGTAATTTTTTTAAGAAAAGTGGTCAGATTTTGTTGATTTACTATTTTTCCAAGAAACATTTTTTTTTGTGAGAATGTTGGTAATAAAAATGCATTGCATTATTGTTGGTGAAATAGTCTTACAATTATTCCTCCTTGCTCCCACAAGCATCACCACATATTTCTTGGGAGATTCTTACGTGGACTAGGTCCATGGTCCTACCTGTAAATCTTGTGGTCTAAAAGAGTATTACATAAACGTAATAATGTATGTTGACGTAAGAAAGTGATTTAAGAATACTTATGTAACTTTATTTTAGACCACAAAGTTTAAAGGTTGAGCGTGAATTGAGTCCATTTAAGAATTTTTCATATTTCCCATGTCACATCTTACTAGTACTTATTCTTCTTGACTTCCAAACGAGCATAGTCGTGTCAAAATTAGCCTTTTTTTCGAGCAAGAGGAAGCGCATATGATCTTTTTTAAGTGTCGCTTTCACACTTATAGTTCGCTTTTGTCGCAATTAATAAGTTTTTGTTTTGAATATAAACTTTGCTTCTAATATTCTAATGGCATATTCGCAATTTGTAGGATTAACATTCATTCATTCCAAGGCAGAGATAATCCTCAAACTAAATTACCCTCATCTTCCACGTTGGTTTGTTATTGTTTTTCCTGCGATGGTTGAACTTGCACTAGCAACAGGTCTAGATCTTGTTCTCCCTCAAGGATCAAAGACTGTCTTTGCTGATGTTTTATGCCAGCGGCAACAAATTCTGGACATGTATGTAATGCTCTTTATTTCCCCCCCCCCCCCCCCCCCCCCCAAAACTCAAGAATTCATGCTTTAGTAATTTGAAATTTCTTCAAATTTTTAAGCAGCTTACATGACATATTAACAATATTAGACACGAATAATTGAAAAATCATTGGAACTGCAGGGAGAATCTTGATGATGATTCACAGCAATACGATACTCCATTGCTATCATATTTAGAGAGCATGCCTTCAGCGTATCAAATCGATCAAGAAAACATAGTAAAGAACGTGAGCAGAGATGGCTCATTGTTCCAGTCACCATCTGCGACAGCAAGTGCTTATATGGCTACTGGAAATTTGAAATGCTTGGAATATCTCAAGTCTCTTGTTCAAAGGTGTCCCAATGGAGGTTAGAATCTTGTTAAATTCAACTTTTTTGTTCAAAGGTAGTGTTACACAAAGATACCGCCTATAATACCAAGTTCTTTGCTTTCCTAATAGGGCACAAGTTAACTTAGTGAAATTCTTAGTTGAATTGAGTTCATAGTTCGGTCCCACTTGTGCAACTCGTTGTCTAAAAAAATACCATATAATGATAATGATGCATGTTGATGTAAGAGATATATGTAAGAATATTTATGTGTCTCTATTTTAGATCATGAAGTCTACAAGTGGAGCCATAAACCAGATCTATGTTAAAAATTTCAGTTAACCTACGCTGTCAAGTTACTTTTATTTTGGGGTTTGTCTATGTAGACAAGTATAACATATGATAGGCACATAAAAATAATTTAAAGATTTTAAACAACGACCTCTTTTTTCTATTAGGTAACCCCATTACATAATAGTCTAGGAACAAGAAGATTTAATCAGAAATATTGACAGATTCTTGCAAAGTTAAGAAAATGAAATAAGAAAAGGTCAATTTTTCCACTCTTATCTCTATCGCTATCGGATTTTAATATCAGAATATCGGACAATAGTCATTATTCAATGGATCAAGTCCACTTGCTTTTTCTTTTTTGATTTCTAACCTTTCCAAATGAATGAATCTGATTTGTAGAATGTTGGAAATCAAGTCTCCGTTTTTGTTATTTCCCATTATATCGGGGTGAATTTTTTTAAGGCCATTAAGACCCTTTGAAGGTCAATTTTCATCATTTTTTTTAATTCCACAAAAATTTTCCTCTAACTTGTTTTCTTACTAGACACATAAACACTTTTTTTTTTTTATTCATGGGAGTTCTTTTCTCTTTTTTTTTAAGACAAAATATGAATTCTAATTTTTTATTAACTAAGAAGTTTTAGCAAATTTGTCATTAATAATCTTATCAAAGTGCTATTTTTTAATTCCACTTAAAATGTCAACTCTAATGTTTACATGAGAAATAATATAATTTTTTTCAAAAAAATTTCACTTATTCAGCAGCCATTATCGTTATTTAAATTCCATTACACCTTGTTTGCCACAGTTTGCAACTGTTATTTTAAATCTTGTATCGAAGTTTTAATATGACAATCCGAATTAAAATTTTTTTGGCAGTGCCAGCGAGGTACCCCACGGACGAAGAACAAATAAAGCTCTGCATAGTTGACCATGTGCAGAGATTAGGACTGGCTGAGCATTTTGATGAAGAGATTGAACACATTTTGGAACAAGTTCATAGGTAAAATAAAATAACGTTAAATTCACTGTTGTTGAGCCATTATTCTGATTTTTCTTTTGTTTGTTTTTTGCAAGCATGTATTCTGAATTTGCTTAGTAACGATATCTTAAACTAATTTCTCTGTTGAAATTTTCAGAAATCTTAGTCATCAGGACTCACAGCCTACCAGAACATATCTTTTGGCAACAAAGTTGTTCAAAGATGCATTGGCATTTCGGCTCCTGAGAATGCAGGGATATGATGTAAAGCCAAGTATGGACTTAAATTACTCTCTCTCTCTCTCTCTCTCTCTCTCTCTCTCTCTCTCTGTGGTCCAAAATTCAGTACTTTCAACAAGAATTATATTTTTCCTCTTGTAGGTTGCTTTTGTTGGTTTCTACAGCATGCAGACAGCCTAGACTACATGGAACAAAATCATGAACAGCTCACCAGTGCGTTGTATAATGTTTATCGAGCAACAGATCTTATGTTCACGAGTGAATATGAACTGGAGGAGGCACGATCATTCTCTAGGAAATTGCTTGAAAAGTCTCTCAGTATCAGGAATAGGGATGATAATCTTGGTATTTTCCAGGGTCTTCATAATTTAGTAAGTCGCTTTCTTGTATTCCAGTGAATAAATAAATGCTTTATGCAGTATTTGTAAAGGAAAGTTTACACTTCAAAATTGGAATTAAGTATTTGTAAAAAAAAGTTTACACTTCAAAAATGGAAACATAACTCGGATTGCTTTTTTTAAATGTATCTTTTTGATAATAATAGTATATTACCTTTTGAGATGTCATATATATGAAATAAAAATGTAATCGAAAATATAAAAAAATTAATTACAAAACGTATTTAAATACTATTTCAAAATATTATTCCGAAAATATTATATCCAAACATACTGTAATTTCAAATAATTGTCAAAATTATATGGATGGATTTCACATTTCTGCAGTCAAAATTTCTTCAAGCTAAGATTTGTTACTGTAATATACTTGATCGATATTATTTCCCTATGCATATCATGCTAAGGAAGTGCTCTACAAATGAAAAACACGCTTCTGGACGGAGATATAAAATTGATTGATATATACCCTGTGCAAAGGACCGATTAAGACGCAAGAACTTCAAGAATAGTAAAGCTGCTGTATTCTGTACTATTATCTAGAAGATAAGTACAGTTGAGATTATTCATGATGTTGACACAGGTTAAGCATGAGTTGGCACTTCCTTGGATTACTCGACTAGATCATCTTGAACACAGGTTGTGGATGGAAGAAAATAAAATCAGTCCCCTGTGGCTTGGAAAGGCTTCATTCTACAGGTATAATTCGATTCTTTAACTTTCTAATTTGGAGGAATTCTTAACATCTAATTGCTACTAATATCATACAAATTATGATACTAAATAATACACCTTTCTTTCATAATTTTGGATATGCATAAATATTTTCTATATAAATTCCCACTATAAAAATCATCAGGTTGTCCTGTGTTAACAATGAGAAGCTGATGCAACTTGCTTACGAGAACTACAAGTTCAGGCAGTCAATCTACGCCAAGGAATTAGAAGAACTAAAAAGGTGCACTTCTTCTTTCTATTTTCCCTTTTAGTACTAAATCCACAAGTTTCGACTTTTATCAACATGTAGTGATCTTTACATGTTCTGTGGGCACACGTGGGCAGATGGTCCATGGAATCTGGTCTGGCTGATATGGGATTTGGACGTGAGAAAACTGCGTACTGTTATTTCGCCATCGCCGCCAGCAGTTGTCTGCCTCATGATTCCGTCATTAGGCTGTTTGTTGCAAAGAGTGCCATTCTTATTACCGTGGCTGATGACTTTTATGACATGGAAGGTTCAACGAGCGAGTTGCAATTCTTGACCGAGGCCGTTCAAAGGTTCACATCTTCTTTCACATGAGCATTTTATTGGCATCTCCTAAATTGTACTTTTAATCATCTCCATCTCTTAGGAAGAAATTGGCATCTCCTAAATTGTTCTTTTCATTATCTCCCATCTCTTAGGAAGAAATTATCATACAGTAGAATACTCAGATGTAGTGCATGCAATTTTTCCATTGTTTTACCCTTGTCTAGGTTGATGTATCATCTCATGTGATGTGATAATAGTACATTACTTCATTCTACTCATGCTATCATACATAAATCAACCCTTTGCATCTCCTTTCTAACAATGTTTTACCATTTTTATAACACAATTCATCATTTACTTGACATAATTTACCATTCAGTTGACAAAATTTACTGACACAATTTACCATTTTGTTGACATAATTTACCACTCGGTTTACCACTTACTACTAAAAATTTTACGTAAAACCGACAGGAAAATTAAGCAATTCATGTGAAAATTTCTTCATTTTTTCCCCAATTTTGTAGACCAATAACCATGCTATACCTATTATAGACTTTCATCTTCTTTGATTTATATCGTATCGTAGGATTCATGAAATTTCGCCAATCGTATTGATTAGGAGTAATCAGACCAACATCAAAACATAAAATATTCCTCTTTTGGCTAAGTGTCTGTCTCGTATTCTGATTTTTCATGCGTCTAAATCTGTTACAGATGGGAAGGCAAAAACCTAAGGGGCCATAGCAAGACAATCTTTGATACCCTTGATGATCTTGTAACAAAGACTGCAGCTACATACCCTCATCAACAAGAAGGAAGCAAGTTCTTGAAGGATTTTAGGGACATTGTAAGCTTTCCCATAGAAGAAAGTGTTTTCTTTTATCTCAATGACTCCAAAATGTCATCACGACTACTATTATTATTATTACTATTTTCTCGTATGTTGAAAAGCATATTATTTGTCAATTGCAGTGGAAGGAAACATTTGCTTCTTGGATGGTGGAAAGAACATGGAGTGACACGGGTTACCTACCATCCATGGATGAATATCTAGACACTGGCATGATCTCTATTGGAGCACACACCCTCGTTCTTCCTGCAGCTCGTTTCTTAAGTCAAAGTTTACCGATGGAAAATCTCAAGCCTACCGAGTACAGAAAGATCACGAAATTGCTCATGGCATCAACACGTTTGGCTAACGACACACAGAGCTATCAAGTAACTACATAACATTAAATTTTATGACTTCTCTAATTTAATTTTTGCTCCTATCAATTTAAGCTAAGACTATTGTTACAAAGACTAACGAATTTAAATCATTATTTTTCTCTCTGACCAGAAAGAACAAGTAGATGGGAAAATGAACATGGTAACGCTCCACTTGAATGAAAATCCAGAGGCGCAAATCGATGATTCAGTCGCTTATGTGAAATATATTCTGGATGAGAAGACAAAAGAATTCCTACAAATTGTTCTGATGGATGGCTTCAGCAAAATGCCTAAATCATTCAGACATTGCCATCTATCTTGCATGAAAGTATTTCAGATGTTTTTCAACTCCACCAATCTGTATGATACCAAGGAAGAATTAAGTGATAGTATCAAGAAAGCAATATATATTCCTCCAGATCATACTCAAACTCCAGAAATTCGAGTAAAGCCACTGCCCTCTGCTTCTCCGGAGAAGAAAGAAATTGCCAAAATTTCTGCTCGTTTTAAACCCAACATCAAAATCAAAACCAAATATCGGGGAGGCAAAGTGTTCATGGCGCAACAATTATTCAAGAATCCTCTACCCATTTGTAGCCGTGGAGTAGTCTGCGTCCCACTTAAATTTTAAGTTGTCAAATCATTTGAATAATTGGTTGTGTATATATTTCTGCTAGTCCTAAATAAGCATTGGTAGAAAAGCTGCTGCTTAACTAAACGCAGTCTATGATGGAATGTTTGATAGCTTATGGTAATAAAAATTGTATGTACATGTATCGTGTTTATGTCATCAAGCTACTCTCTTGTGTTTTGGTCAAATGCGTGTATATTTGGCTGTATATTTCTGATCAATAATTTATCAGATCATTTGAATAATTGGCTATATATTTCTGGTAGTGCATTTTCTAAATTCCAGTATTGATAGAAGTGTTACTGCTTAAATGCAGTGCACAATGGAATGCTGGATGCCATATGGTAATAAAAATTGGATATATGTATCATGTTTACTTCATCAAGCTATGCTCTTGTGCTTATTGACCAATTTGGTCCTTTAATGTCTTGCAAAAGAATCCCTTCAGTTTCTTGGTATCTAAACCAGACCAATGAAGGCGGTGAAGGAGATCGAGTAAAAATTATGATCAAAGTGTTAAGAGCATGTGGATTAATCTTTTTCGGTGCATTTGATATGCAAAATATAGTCAATATCAGAAAGAAAAATCAGCTCTCTGTTTGCGCTTGTCACGTTTAATGGTTCATCGAACAAATAATACAATAAAGGAAAAATTATGATCAAAGTGTTAAGAGCATTAATTGTAATTAAACGTCCAACAAATAATACAATCAGGGAAAGTTCGCATTAAGACTTTTCCACTGCCATGTGTCTCGATACATACGTCAAAAATAATGAAATAATAGTGACCCACGTATTTAAACACATGGAGATAATTCAGTCTGAATTTTCCCTCTAGAAAGTTGTTCATTGATCAGATATGTTTAAGCACCTTAGAAAAGTCAATAAAAGATGACAAGAAAAGATGACGCGATTTTTAGGTATTAATAATAACCAAACGCTCATATTGCTTTGCTGCACTAGTGCACTACACAAAAATATATGAAGCCATGCACTATGGTGGCTCAAGAACAAAATCTATTGGAGAAGTACAGGACATATAAAGGTTAGTTGTATATATTTTTTTATCTAACGCTGGAAAGGTGGAGATTCCCCATATAAAAATGCTGAGAAGAATGCAAGGGACTCGCTTGGTTTGAAGATGGGCACTGCATGACCAGCTCCTCTAAATGTTGCAAAAGTGAGCCCCTCGTACTCCTGAAGCCAACCACTAACCTAATAAAGTAACAATACAAACGTAAACTTCACGTCAGACCAACTTAATTGTCTAATTGGCACTCTATAAATATGAAAATTTCAGTAAGGTAAAATGAGAAGTCTTGAGTGAAGGTTTAGCATATGCGAGGTTGAACATACTGTAGGGGTTGTGGGGAAACTCAAGATTACATAAAATCATTTGCTAGGGTTTCAACTTTAGTTATAGCTACTATCTCCTCCAACAGATTTGTTATAGCTACCAACCAAAAAAAGAAAGTTACCTCTATAAGATTGATACCGACATCCTTTATATAATACCAGAAACCTGTTAAATCTGAACTGGTGACCTAGAATCTTCAAGTTCAAGTGGTGAGTTGTACTTCAGCCGAGGTCTTGTAAGCCATTCAAACAATCCCCTCATACACAATGTAGGGCAATTTGGTCATTCACATCTCCTGTTATTTTTTGTTATTCTTTTTCATAAGAAGTTACTTTTTTGCTTTATACAGACTCCCCATATATGTCAAGGATTTCAGGCTATGCACTGTCATTCTAAATCATTATTTAATCAAGCAGCTAAATTCATGATGCGTGTGCCCGTATAATTATAAAATTAAATAAATAAAAACAGATCTTAGCAATGATCTTTCATGCACTTGCATGAATTTAGACCTAGTTGCGTATATAAAGTTTGACACTATCAGTGCATAGTGATTAATCTTTATTATTTGCAAATTAATTGTAGCTTATAGAGGAGTAACTTTGGAAACGTGGATTTTTTTTTTTTTTTTTTTTTTGCCATTTTACAAGGGATCAGAACCTTTTAATTATTTATTGACAGATTTTCATGTCAAGGAAATTTTATAAAATGTAATAAAATCTAGGGTTAAGCAATTATGAAAACAGTAGGGAATATCTTACTATTATGACAGATTTTTCAGGAGTAGTCAAGTTTTCACGTCTACTGGTCAGTTTCTAGGACTATACAAAAGGTTAACATTGACCCGTGTGAGAGGTGATATCTAGGTAACAGCAGTCTGTATTTTTCTCCAGTAACCAAAGAATTTTATTACCTGCTTCTGATGGTACCATGGCCTCCATGCTTCTGTAATGCGGAGACCGATGGAACTCAAACTATACCTCGTGGACAACACAGGGACTCTTCCATCAGTGTCTCCACTGCATCAACAAAAATGATGAGTTGGTCAAAAAATGCTATCACAAACAACCGCATAATAATACATGGATGGCAAGTAAAAGCACAAAGAGAATATAATAACATGTACCTGTACACCCAGATTCTAAGTCCTGCAGCAATGAGTTTCTTGTATATGGGAAGCATGGATTCCTTCGAATCTGACCAGCCATAGAAGATTGTCATGCTGCATCAAAGAGGTTGATTATTATCACTTATCATGAGAACCAAAAATACTGTAAGTTTCTGTTAGTTTGAAATGCTAAATTATCAGTCATTTGTATCATCACACACCAAAGTTTTGCCCAAAAAAAAAAAAAAAGAATATTCTGTAGGTAAGTGAAAATTATGAGAATTATATTACTTGCAAATGCTCCAGTCCCTAAGATGGTGACCGTCACTAACATGGAGGGCTTTCTGCACATCAGCCCTGTTGTAATAGTGTCTTGCATAGTCATCGAGACATGGGTCATAACCTCCCAGGATCCTTGGCATCTGGTAAACACATCAATGTTAGCAGAATGTTTTCTAAAGTAAAATGTTGATAATAGATTTTGAACTCCAGACTTGCAGAAGAAACCAGGCATACAGCTACCAAGCCAGAATAACTAAATAAACAGACTTTATTTTTGGCTCCAAGAGAAGATAATACTTATGCACCCTAATTGATTTAGATTGCATAAATAGCAACTTTGGTGCAAAATGATACTGTTAGTTAACAAGTTTAAAATTCATTTACCAATTTGGATGTGTTCTTGAACATGACTTGTACTGATTTGTCTTCTGAAATTGTTGAATTCCCGATACAGACAGATGTATAGAGACTGTAGATATCTATCTCTTTGTATTGTTTGAGAACTTCATCCACAGCCCGAGAACAATCTTCATTACTCCATGTATAATTGCTGAAAAAATCACAAGTTTCCTTGATTGTTTTATGGGTTTCATCTGATACCACTGCATGGCTCCAAGCATAATCTACAAGACCTTTCCAATCTTCAGCATCACATGTTTCAGGATTTCCTAGCTGCAGCAAAACATTATCCACTTGAAATTACTTGTCATAGAAAAGTCCAACTGAATAAGAAATTTACCAATTGCAAATGACTGCACGATTCCATTGAAATTTAAAGGTTGCACAAATATGTTGGCATAGGAAATTGTGAAATTAGAGCAATGCTAAGGATTAGGGCAATGTCACAGCCGTCAAGGCTAAGCGACATTTTTTAACTCATTTAGCTTTTGCAAACGATTCAGGTAATTATGAAGGTGAAAGAAACACATTGGACTCCTACTGTGTGCATTAGTTATCCTTTGAATGCTAGGACCAGGTACTTTTAATGATTAGGAAGGACCATACCAGAATGCCACTGAGATTAATGAAGAGGGAAGGATCTTTATTCTTGTCATGTATAAGCTCAGCCAGCTCAGGAATGTATTTGCCTGTTAAAACACATCAGGGAGAACATGGGCATGTGTCAACCTTTTGATAACAATGAACACCATGAGATTAAAGTGACAGATACCTGCATAACTCTCCCCTGCAATATAGAATATGCGTTTTCTGTATGATGGGAACTTGAGGAACCATTTGTGCAGAAAAGTATAAGCATCTTGTGCTGACATCACAATCGAGAAACACGGAAGAGAAATAGAATAATTAGATGTCAGGCATCTCCTATGAAAATAAAAAATTCAGGAAGTAGCAATATCTGTGAGCACAAATGTTCATTGTGATGAATTGATACAAGAAGCAGATCCATCACCTGCTCAACCAGCTGCAGGGAGGTTGGAGAGCCGGGAAGGACGAAGGGATGAAGGGAGCAAGAGAGGAACTTGAAAAACAAAAACTGGAAATATCTCACCTGTAAAGTCATCTCCAAGGTTATCATAATCACCGCTAGTATTTGAGTATGAAAAGCCTACACCAACAGGAGATTCGAGGAACAATAAGTTGGCTTCTGCATCATATCAGACAAGGAAATATGAATTAACAGTTCTTCTATGAACAAAATTGGAGTATTATATTACAAGCATATTGCATCTTTATCTTATATGTTTTGTGGTAAGTGGTGACATGCAGTTTTTTATTGTGTTAAAGTAACTTTTAATTAATGCGAACACCTTATTAAGCACATGATGGTAGACATCAGACCTGTATTCCATGAATAAGGATTAAATTTTAAGGATTGACCATTTGTGTCAATGAGGAAAGGTCCAATTTCTTGGGTTGCTCCATATCCAACGGATGAACATCCAGGACCTGAATTATTAACATCTTGTCAGCTTACTAGAGAACAAGCTACAAAAGCATGAATTAAACTAATAGTATTCATTTTCTTATGCATTATATGAAAAAGAAAAAGGTACATTTCACTCGGTGATAATTAGTGGGATAACTATAATCTAATCCAGTACTACAGAGAGATTGATCTTTTAAAAGTCTTAGATTGTCCACACAAAGCATTAAAAAATTAGTGAAGAATCTCTCTCTTATTTTTTGTGAGAAAACCATATTCCTTCGCCTAGTAAACTTTAAGCACAATTGAGGACTGGTCAAAAAATTGTTATTAAAAACTCAGTGACCAATGAAAGTTTTATATATATCTTCTCATATAGTTTTGGTTACTGATGTTATCCTCACTTAGTAAAGCACTCAGTGAATTTCAGGAGAGATGCAACAAGATGTGCAGAACCTGCATAAAGCACTTCACTTTTTCATGCCAAAACCAAGACCTTACAACAGGCAAGTTGTCGTTATTGCCCATGAGATATGACTTATGAGGATTATTTGCTGTAATAGACTTCATATAAAAGTATTGATATCTTTTGTGTTTATTTGCTTTTTGCTTACCTCCATTAAGCCAGAGGACTAAAGGTTTCTCATCAGGGAGCGTTGAGGCTTCATAAAACCAATAGAAAAGAGCTCTTCCATTTTTTTTGTTCACAATTACATATCCAGAATAGTGGCGAAAGTTCACCCTGGGTTGACCTGGCAAACTAGTAACCAGATCCTCCATCTCCCATAAGTTAGATTTTTTTTCAGACCAATGCCTAGCAACTGCAACTGGCTCCAAAACCAGTAAGGTGATAAAAAGAAGATGGAGAAGAAATGTTATGTTTACTACGGAATCCATTTAGTGCACTGCCACCAATTCTAGGACAGCTTTAGACTAGTAAGGTGAAATAACAAACACTATCATGGGTATATATAATTGTAGGGTATATTGTATATCAAGAAATGCATGCCAAGTCTTCAGTGTAGATTCTTACGGGTCAAAATATTTTCTAATTTTTCAACTGATATCTGACGTAGATTTAGGTAGGTTCTAGATTTTATCTTGCATCAGAAAAGCAAGTGGAGCCTCCATTTCTATGCGGGAAGTTGGATCAGAATCACCTGAACATAGGAAACTATATATATATAATACAATTGGTAACCTCCAATGCAACTTCCATAAAATTCACTTCCTTCAAGCACTATATGACCCATAATTATAGTCAAGTAGTCTTGTTGAACTTTGCTTTCTCGTCCATTAGATGACAATGAAATCTTTGTTTACATTAATACTTGTTCCTCAATTTTTAAGGACGGCATATTACCCTTAAGCAAACAGAGACAAAGTAGTGATACATAATTAATTGGCTTCTCTTATACGGATGTCAGAAATTATCTAGGTATTTTTCATATATTACTAGATGTAGTAAAGCATATCATTCATTAAAGAGAAATTAACTTTGGTTTGAATACAAGAATTTCTCTTCTTGTATCAACCATTAAATTTGCTTATTGTAGAGGTTCAATTCAACTTGCCAGGAGTAATTTTCGTGTTATACTGTAAAATTTGGACATTTCCTCCTTAAAGCTAGTCATCTCACAAACATATGGTACATATCTGACAGTCAAAAGTAAATCCTACACATTACAGCATCATCAGGCATTGTTGCTAATGCTTTTGCAGATATAGAATAATTAGTGAGATGTCCTCAAAAGTTAGGATAGCACTATAACATGTCATGAATTAGAAATGAATTACTTTCAGATAACATGAATACTTTTTGGTCCAGAAAACAGAGATTATTAATAATGAACATATGTTACATGTGCAATTCAAAGTGATAAATACTATGACAATCATTTTCTATAGCTGCATGCTGAAACTATATTTTCTTTAACGAATCATAAGGTAAATGTCACCATGGATTTGACATGATTAGAAAGATGTCCCCAAGTGATCAGAACTAACAAATCAATGGCCAGAAATGGCCCAAATCACCATCGCCATGTTGGGAGATAAAACCAAATTTCAAAAATCAGAGCTACAGGGACAGAATTAATAGCAAAAATGAATGTAATTGACCTTAGATTTCTGTCAAGAATGTTGTCTAAATTATTTACATCATTTTCTTCTGCTTCAATTTCTTCATCAAATAATAACACAGACAAATTTTACCAAAAAACCAGAAATTGTTCAATCCTCTCCGATAGAACAAGCTGAACAAGTTTTCAACATTCTCACAAATTTTCATTCAACAGAATTCCAAGTGGATAGACATTTTGGTATATATTCCAAATTGATGGCCCTTACTACACATTAGAAAGATGAGCCTGCTTTTGGAATCTCATCATCAAGGGCAAGAAAGAAAGAGTTTTGTGGCGAACCTTGTGCGTTGTGACACTATGATCTGAAGTCAAGGCGATGAAAAGAGATGATGACAACAATCAACTTGATTGTGAATCATGACTTGGATTCCAATATAATGGGTAGGGATTCATTCCTGATTGTTTAAGAATTTGTTGTGTTCATTGCAAATTTATCCAGAGTATGAGCATTTTCGTAATCTAGTCATCATAATTACAGCCTTTAGGTACCAAAGATGATATTGTTATGGCCGATATGTGTGTGTGTACGCATATATATGTGTGTGTGTGTGTGTGCATGTGCATGTGCATGTGCGTGTGTTTGCACGTGCAAGGAAGCGTCCTCTTACATGTATTAACAGGTTACATATCCTGGAATGTGAGTGCATATGAATCTATTTTACTGCTTTGCATCTAAAAATCTAAGGACGCTGTTGCATACTGACTACAACCATTGGCCCAAGCATATAATTTATACAGGGATCAAAGTAGGGATATGAGCTTTTCAGTATTTTAGTGCAGAAATCATGAAAGAGAAGTGCTTCCACAGATCGATCGCATTGTCAATTCAATAGTGAAATTCTTACACATATCTGATGAAAAAGATATTTCTTCTTTTTCTGCTGCAAATCGATATAATCATATTAATGGAGATATTACCTCTAGAATTACTGTAATTCTTGACTTTTTTCCCTGAATTATGTTATCAGAGATGGTCACAATATACATTTGCAATTTATTCTCCCTGTCAAATTGAAGAATTCACTTTTTTATTTGAGGTATGAACATCTTCTTTGCCCCTTCTCATACTTTGTCATTTCTTTTGACATTATTTCAGGAAAAAGGATTGCATAACACTCGTTGTTGATATTTCAATCATAAACATACTAAACTTCCCTTATCTAAATACCCACAATCTCTCAATCCAACCTTCCCAGACTTCAACATATAAATGTTTCATTTATTATGCTGTTCCCTAAACTGCTTGAGACCAATAAATAAATCATGAATAAACTCAAAAAATTTCCAAAACAAGATCACATAAAACAGTTATATGTAATAAAATTTTGAAGAACAAAAATGTGTTTCTGATCAAAATTTCAGGAACAGTAGTGAACTTTATCTACCTGACGATAAATCTTCAATAGTTGTCTATCAAATCACACAGTCAACCCTGCACTATCTCGAAAGTAGCTCCCACTTACGATAAATGAGAAAGAAGACCTATCTAACTTTTACAATTTCTTAGTCAGTAGAATGTTAAACTCACCTCTGATTTAAGTAGATTAGCAAAGAGTGTATTGGTGCAAACATAAAAGTTGTCTGCAACACCTAAAAATTAGGTACTACTCTGTTCCAACTGTGCCTGCTCTTTCCAATCCTCAACTAACTACAGCTATGCAAAATTCTTTAAACATGTTTCATCGAATACACTTATTCTCAAGAAATTAGTTCATCAATTTTGTCCTTTTCTAAATGAAAAAGAAATATTACTGCAGAAAGAAGAATTAGTCCAGCATAGATTCCCTCTCTCTAATTCCTTTGGGTAAATGGCGGGATTTATTCAACATCAAAGGAATTTATGAACACAAGAGGAATTTATAAACATGGAATTCATCCTTTCAGGAAATCCCATCTGCAACTGTGAACATTAGTTGGGAAGATAAGGTATTTGGTAGGCCTTTAAAACTTAAAGAAATTGCTGACAGTGGTGCCCGCAGTGCAGAAACAATGGCCTATGGTTGATATGTATCCATAGCAAATAACTTACAGCAAAATCAATGCCACAACAGTGGGAAAAATAAATACTTTATAAACATCTGAAACTGAGTCGAAGCCTGAAGAAGACTAGAATAGTTCCATCTAATACTGCGTTTTTAAAATCCAAACCGAATTCTCTTTGATTTTAGATAATCTAAAAGCACTTATAGGATACTAGTATTTGATGTCCAAAAAAAGGGCATCTTTTCTTCTATCTGTATTCTGCAGGATGTGATTTTTTTTTTCTTTTACTTTTCTAAAAGGGGTACCAAGTGCCAGCCATCTAGAAAGCGTGGAGGGATGAGACCTCCCTCGCACCCTTCCCTGGACAATGTTAAAATGTTGATGACCAAGAGAAACTGTAGGCCATCCCGGTTTATCATCTTTTCATTACAAAATCGTTCCTCAACTCCCGCTAAACCAGCCTAAAGTATCCTACTATTGCAATTTCTTTTTTACCTCAATGGGCGCATATCATTGCTAACAGCACCATAGTGTCGATTTGAAGCATGCTTTACCACTGATATTGATTACAAGCTACAGATTATGAAGCCACTTAGCCACTAACCTTCATACACAACCTCAGATAAACACATATCAAGCTTTTTTCCTTGGTTTCCTACTTTATGTTCTCATCCACTTCAAACATGGTTCCAATTTATTCTTTTATAGCTAGAATCTATTGTCTCCACCTCCCATGATTCAAAGTTGACTCCCAGATGACAAACAACGGACGGTTTGCTTTTTGTGTTCTTCTGAAGTGTCAATTTTACTTCCAAATTTTCTCCTTTTTGTACAAGGGAATACCACCCCAGCACCACCGTTCGCCCACCCTCACCCCCCCCCCCCCCACCCCAAAACAAAATAAAAATAAAAATAAAAAAAAGAAGCTTGAGGGCAAGGGCCAAAAGGGTTGTTGTTTACTTGATGTTCGTCACTGTCTCTAAGGATTATGATGCAATGCATCTTAACAGAATTGTTAAGCAAATAGTTAGCCCACTAGTGATTGTAGAGGGATAAAAAGTACACCTTTTCATCATGAAATTCAAATAATATAAAGGCATGACCAAAAGTACTTCTCAGTAAACAGGGAGAAACTAAGAGGGTATTTATTGATTATCCAATAATCCCTTATCTTGAGACTGTGATCAGAACAGTGAAAATCAAAGGGACCCTCTTGACCTGAAGTCTTTATGGTATCGTTACAAGGGGATGATCAAACACCTAGGCAGGAAAAGTTCTGCACGGTAGGGAATCTTTCGCTGTTCTGCAGGAAATGCCTAATGTCAGCATAAATGCTACCCTAGGTTAAGCCCAAATGCTGAAAACAATTCGGATAACAACCAGTGGAGAGAACATTTAGCTGAATGACAACATACAAGTCTATACTTTAGAGGAAAGATCAAAAATATTCTGGAAAACAGTCATGTATTGAATAAAAGTACGCACTTGGGTGTCAGAAATGCATTAAAGCACAAAAGCATACAAGAATAAATTAAAGTTGATGAGGCAATCAACTATTTCCCAAACAATACAAAATAGGGGTGAGCAAATTCGGTAAATACCGAATTACTGACCGAATTCGAATTGAATTCGGTAAATCGAATTCGTTAATTCGGTAATTCGATCGGTAATTCGGAAAATTCGTAAAAAATAAAATTCTAATTCGGTAATACCGAATTTACCGAATTCAATTCGGTAATTCGAATTCGGTAATTCGGTATATATATACCGAATTCGAATTACCCAATTTAGCATTTATTGAGCTAATAATTTGATAGTGGACTAAGTTATTTGATCATTGGGTTGGATCATTATTTCCTTAAGCCCATTATTTCTTCCTTAAGCCCATTATTTTTTAATTTTTTAATTTTAAATTTATTATTTTTTTAATTTTTATTTTTTAAATTTTTGAAATTTTTAATTTTAATTTTTTTATTTTTTAAATTCGGTTACCGAATTAATATACCGATTTACTGAATTGAATTCGAAATCGAATTCAGTTCTGTATTAAGTGAATTCGAAATCAAATTCGGTCGGTAAATTTGAAAAAAAAAATACCGAATTAACCGATTTCAAATTACCGAATTACCGACCGATTCTCACCCCTAATACAAAAGTACCTTGCAATGCTGAGCATAAAGTGATATTTGGCCATGTTTTGCAACACTTTTTAGGAATCCCAATTCAGTGTTCTTTTATGCTCTAGGAACAATTTTGTATCTGCAATTTTGCATCAAAATCTTTTCTTTTAAGCTTTCTGGATTGTTTTACACATGCAGAGGGCCAGGATGAGCAGACCACTGCTTGGCCCAAGTCATCTCTAGCATCCCAAAACCATCTGTTCCATAATCCAAAACATAAAAGGTGAAAATGAAAAAAGGCCTCAGACACCCTTCCAACAAAAAAGGCCACCCTCGAAGCCCACATCGCAACCCCACCTCAAAAACCCAAAAAACAAAAAAAAAAACCCAAATAATAAGATATTCCGGTTCCATCTGGATGATTATTTTTTGAGATGATTTTTAAAAAATATCATTGTAATAACTTTAAAAAATTTTCTCGACAAATATATTTTTGCGATACAAAGTGAATTAAAAAATGTATTTAAAATTTTTAAAAATTATACTTTTAAAGAACACAAACAAACAAACGCA
The DNA here is from genome assembly GCA_024721245.1 of Mitragyna speciosa. Taxonomy (NCBI): domain Eukaryota; kingdom Viridiplantae; phylum Streptophyta; class Magnoliopsida; order Gentianales; family Rubiaceae; genus Mitragyna; species Mitragyna speciosa. The sequence goes on from CM045552.1 coordinate 30,476,206, forward strand.
TCACTTCTCACGGGTAGTTTATGATTTATACATGGTAAATAAAATAACTTTTGTTGACGTTTCAAACAAAAAAAAAAAAAGGGTAGTTTATGACAATTTAACTGCTTGATACATTTTATATACTTCGTAATAATTTAACTGCCCTTGTCATATCACAAGCACTCCCTTCGCTTGGAACTGGCCCTCCTAGACGTTACTGGTGATTAGTGCATACTTATGGTTATGGATGCATTAAAGCCATACATCTCGAGTTCGAGGCTGGTAAACCTTCAAAGGCAGTCCCTTGGAAGAGGCTAAAGAAAACCCCATATCCAATATGGTTGAAGATGAACATCAAGCCTTCAAAACCCAACCTTATTATTGGGGAAGCACTCCAGAGGAAGAGTACTACAACCTCCATGGCATCAAATCAGCCAAATCCTTTTACACTTCACCTAGAGGAATCACCCTTTTCACCAGATCATGGCTACCTCCTGACTCCTCCACCGCCAGCCTTCCTCGAGGCATGATTTTTATGGTCCATGGCTATGGCAATGATATCAGCTGGACCTTTCAGGCAACCCCAATATTCCTTGCCCAAAGTGGGTATGCCTGTTTTGCCTTAGACCTTGAAGGCCATGGCAAATCCCAAGGCCTCAAGGCCTATGCCCCAAATGTCGACCTTCTTGTTGATGATTGCCTATCACTCTTCAACTTTATATTGTCTCAAAATCCCACCTTGGAAAACCTCCCAAAATTCTTGCACGGTGAGTCAATGGGAGGAGCAATTTGCTTGCTGATACATTTCAAGATCCCAACTTTATTCAATGGTGCAATCTTGATAGCACCCATGTGTAAGATTTCCGAAAAAGTAAGGCCCAGATGGCCTATTCCTGAAATCTTGATGATTTTTGCACGAATTGTCCCAACGTTACCAATTGTGCCCACTGCTGATTTATTAGACAAGTCAATAAAAGTCCCAGAAAAGAAAATTACTGCAGCCTTGAATCCGTCAAGATACAAGGGGAAGCCCAGATTAGGGACTGTTCTTGAGCTTTTGAGGGTCACAGATTACATTAATGGCAAATTATCTGATGTTAATCTCCCATTTCTTGTCTTACATGGCAGTGCCGATGTTGTTACTGATCCACAAGTGAGTATGGAATTGTATGAATTGGCAAAGAGCAACGACAAGACCATCAAGATCTATGATGGGATGCTGCATTCCTTGTTGTATGGGGAGACTGATGAGAATATTGAAATTGTAAGAGGGGATATTCTGAAATGGTTGAATGATAGATGCTAAGGGGAAAAAAAAGTGAACTTTGTGGAAAATATTTGTTGGGATTGCATTCTGTTTCATCGATTGTTTACTCGCGTCACAATTAGTCCAAATGGATTAACATATTATCATGTAGCACTGCTCAAAATTGTACTGAAATTATGCCAAAAATTGAGTTAAAAAATTGTAATTCATGTGATGCTCTGAACCAATATTATAAATCATATTCTTGTTGATAAAGCTTCAATGGACAAAATAGATATTGCTAGATTTCGATGTACTATTCCCTCAAAAATGAAAAGATTTAGATGTACAAATGTAGTACCACATTAAAGAGCAAGAACAGCCAACATGAGAAGGAGAGCTCGGCAAGGAGCTTGGTCTCATGTCTGGAGGGGAGTTTCCTTTGGTGTCTCTTGTTCGGCACCAGCATTGTCGCATTTTGCATTGTAGGAATTATAGCATAAACAAAATTTGCTGTACAGCCCATAATATTGGAATCCAAAAATGAGGAAATTTTTTATTTCAACTGTACAAAGTTTTGAATTCTTAGCAAATATATCTAAAAGCCAAAGGCAGAATAATTCCTTGTAGCCTGGTAGATATCTTCCAGGATGGCATTTATTCCAATTTATTTATTACTGGGCTGCCCCATCTACAGTGAGTAACGGGGTGGAAAAAAATTTCTATGAAGAAATTAGATGGAAAAAGGTCCCACCGAGATTTGAACTCGGGTTACTGGATTCAGAGTCCAATGTCCTGACCACTAGACCATGGGACCACACTTAACTCGCCTGTCTTTTTCTTATTTAATTGTAAAAATCAAGGACAAGATATTTCTTTTTTTTTTTTTTTTTTTTTGGGGGAGAAGCAAATGTTCCATTTGAGATTCCGACATTTTTGTAACCACAAGTGCCACTTTTCTTTTTTTTTTTTTCAAGGGTACTGCCATATTTAATCGACTGACTTAGACCACGTGCATTGCTCCACAAGCCTCATGCGTCAATGCAACCACATGCTCTTGGTGAACAAATTCCGTAAATATTGAATTACTGAACGAATTTGAATTGAATTTGATAATTTAAAATTTTTGAAAAAATAAAATCAAATTTAGTCAATATTTGAAAATAAAATTCTAATTCAGTTACATCGAATATATTGAATTTAGAATTAATTGGGTTAGTAATTAAGTTACTTCATTCTTCGGTTGGGCTATTATTTCTTTAAGCCTATTATTTTCTCACCATTATTTTTTAAATTTTTTTAAATTCGGTTACAGAAGTAATATACCTATTTACCAATTTGAATTCGAAATCAAATTTGGTTTGATATTGAGTGATATTGAAATCAAACTCGGTCAGTAAATTTAAAAAAAAAATCGAATTAACTAATTTTAAATTATCGAATTACTGACATATTCTTATCTCTATCTCCACTCCTTCACAACCATCCTCAGCCTATGACCATGTCGTGTCACAGATCTACAAGATTGACAATTAAGAAAAATATCAATTAGTATGTCATGTGACGTATACTAATTAGATCTCACCGTAAAAGTATTGTAAGTCATTATTATATCTATGTGATGTGATTTGATTGATAATAGTACATCACGTAACACCGACATGTGATGTTCTTTTTTTTTTTTTTTTATTGAACAAGAACTAGAAAATTAAGAAGATGGAGAGAAATTTTAATTTCATTCCACACAAAGAAAATTACAGCTTTATTGTTTATATACAATCCACACTACCTATTCAACAAATTAAATAATGACAAGTGTAATCTTCTAGACTAAAATCCTAACTAACTATTTTGTCTTCATCTACAATTGCTTGGAGAACATGCTAAGGAAATCATGTCTGCTTCCTCAATCCTGTACACATGCTTCTGCTGATGAACAACTTTCATGGGCTTGGAGCTCCCATTTGGACCTGCTTACTTTATTTTGGACTCGGACTCCTTGTGATTCTACTGACTTCTTGGTTGATTGTCCACTAAGCAGGTCCATTTCCACTGGGCAAGATTACTGAAAATTCCATCAATTATAGTATTTATGACATTAAGATTTTGTTCACACACAATTATAATGGTGAAATTTTAAATTTTGCCGCACGATTGTGATTAAAATCTCATAAGCTAACCAACACGCACCCTAAAACTGGCATACTCACATGCAGTTCTGAACTGTTAATGCTAAAAAAGAACTCCGAACCTTGACGGTGAGGAATATCTTAAGGTATTCTTCTGACCAACTGATGCCCAATTGGTTTGACGTTCCTCGAACGCCCCACAGCTCCTCTGGAAACCTACCGCTGTGCTAGCGGCTCTAGCTGGTTAGGATCCAAATTTGATACCTCTAAAAGAAGCCCTCCAGTGATTTAGCGGTTTGCAAGGCCAAGACTATAGGAAAGGTGGTGTTACTGTGTCTTTATGTTCTTCCAGTTTTTTTTTTTTTTAATTTTTTCATGAATTATTTTGTTTAATTAAAGGTACCACAGCAAATGTATGAAGAACTGTTGCACCGTTGGAGTATCACTTAAGTCGAGCAGGGTGATACAAGAGGGGACAAAAAAATAACAAATAGAAGCCAGAGAAAGAAAAGGTCATATTACATTAACCAATCAAAGAAACGTTGTAATCTTGTGTGGAAACAAGGAGAAAAAAGAAAAAAGAAATATCATTACACTGCAACGTGAAAGAATTATCTGTGCTATCTTCATCTGGTGTAATTATCTAAGTCTCTACACCTATACACAGTAAAAATTATAGAAACCAATGGTTCAAAAATTAGATCACGCAAGCCTTCAAGGACGCGGTCCACATGATCATTCTATAAAATGAGGTCATCTGGTCCTGTTAGTACTAGGATCCATTTCAACAGCTCCAATCATTTGCACCAACCATTAGAGAACATTAACAACCAAACCATTCTAAAAAATTAACTGATCCATCATAAAAAATTCCTCAGCTTGGACCCCCCGTGAAGAGGTAGTCTAAGTCCTCAAAAGTAAGTCGAGCCGCTCGACTACCAGTCTCATCCTCTCCAAATGCAGAAGCAACCATCTCTCTCTTCTTTTGCTGGAAATCCAAGTCTCCACACGTTAGAAATTCCAAAACGAAACAATGTAACAAAATGCATACACCAATTATTGGGGACATAAAAATACAAAATTAATGTAACTAACTTTACAACTGATCTAAAACAAGAAAAGATAAATAGCATTATGTGAATCAAGATATGCAAATAGAGACGCTAAATTCACACGGCTCTTCATTATTGTGTCTCACTCAGCCCTGTTCACACCCTTTCTGTCCGATAGAGGGAGAGAGAGACGGAGAGAAGGAGAAAAATCTCTATTAGATGGCAAAAGAAGACGGTGAATTGAACTCACCTCTCCAAAAGTATCTGAATTTACAGTGATCCCTGTCATCAACTTTTTCAAATTCTTTAAACTTCTTATCCTATATTCCAATTTCAATCACCACCAGATTATCTAATATTTACAAGGGTAATTTTTCAACTTACAAACATATTTTTCTTGATGTCATCGTGTAGGGAAATTTATTGTAACATGACATAGAAAATTGAATATTCAAAAACCTTATTGGAGGTGTGTGTAATTATCACAAACCCTTCAGTAAAACCTATGGCAAAGGGTTAATTTTCTATGGACCCAAACAAACAAGGAGAGAATAACCTTGTTAAGGAAGGGAGACATGGATTCAACAAAATCAACCAATCAAAGTTTGTTTCGATCAAGCAGGAGTGCACATTTTTTGCATTTGCAGTTTAGCAATGGACAAGTGTAAAAAGAATTAGGAGCTGCCAGACCTCAGAGCACAATGTTAGTACCTGTAGTGCCAAAATGCGATCTTCAACTGTGTCTTTCACAGTCAACCGCAATACTGTAACTGGTCGGGTCTGGCCAATCCTATGAGCACGGTCAATCGCTTGATCCTCAGTTGTGGGGTTCCACCAAAGGTCCAGAAGAAGTACATGACATGCCGCAACCATGTTTAATCCAAGACTTGCAGCTTTCAACGACATAATCATTACAGAGACCTGCAAATTTTCAATTTTTAAAGCTAAGAAGCACCAATGAAACCGCATTTTCGAAAGTTGCCGAAATGTCAACAAACCTCTGGAAGAGTATTGAAATCTTTCACAGCTTTATCTCTGGCAACAACAGACATTGTTCCATCGAGTCTCCTATACTGAATGGAAGAAGCCTTCAGACAATCTTCAAGCAAATCCAGCATTCTCGTCCACTGGGAGAAAACAATTGCTTTCTCCCCCCCTACTGTGGCTGTTGAACCACTAGAAGCTTCATCCATTCCCTTTCTTTCTTCTTCATCACACAAATTCTCATGCAACCCTCCTGAATGAAGACTTGATGAATTCTCTACACTAGAAGTTCCATTGTCAACAAAACTTGAGGAACTCATTCTTGAATTACCCTGTCGTTTTGTCAGAGACTGCAAGACCTCAAGAGCGGCCCTAATTTTGGAAGAATCATATGCACAACCCAAAGAGAGAGGCTCAGGTGTCTCAGATAATTCATGGTGAGCGCAATCAGAAGTGCTTTCCAAAGTAGTTTGATCAGATAGACAACATCTTAGCGTTGCTACAGAAAATATATCAGATCTGTTGAGATGAGCCCTGCAATTTGTAGTTGGGCAAGGGGTGTCATCACCACTTAGATGCTCACATATGCACTGATTGCAGAAAACATGTCCACAGCTAGATACAACTGCATCTTCAGGGAGATCCTACATAATGAACAATACACAAATTAACACAAGTGGAACACAATGTCTAGCAGCAAGAAACAACCAAAAGAGAAAAGTAAGTCAGAGTATTGGAGACAGATATGAAAAGGAGAAGATTATTTTTTCTAACTGATCCAGGAAAAAATAAATAAAACTATGAGAGAGCACCAAGATATAGCAGAATCAGAAGAATTGTCACCCATAGATAAATAGAGATAAAGGAACACGAAACAGGTATTCTTCTTTTCCTGGAAAGAAGTAAATGATTTCTGCATCAGTGTCTTCCTCAGCCTAATTCTCAGCTTCCCAAAGACCAAGTTTTAATTAGGAAGGAACAATTTTACCTAGCCCCTAATGTATTGTGAATAAGAATCCCACATATCCATTACAAAAGTATTCATGATAAATACCAGATCAACTTTATTCATGATATAACATGCTGTAGCACATTGAAAAAGAAAAATCATTGCCAATTGGAAATAAATATGATCCAGAAGCCCATGGAAGACCCATCCATGCAACAATGTTCAAAGGGTTATACTTCATGAACATTTAAACAAACACTGATAGGTTTGATGCTCATGCTGCCCAAATACTCTTGTCATGATTAGTTTAGAAATATAAAGAGAATATAGAAATCATCTAACCATAGGATATACAGACAGAAACAGAGAAACAACCAGAGGTGCCAGATTATGGCTAAAATTTTTAACAATTATTTTGACTGTTTTCCCAAGTTTTCTGGCAGCAGAATAGTTAAAGGAAATTGGTTTTCCCTTTTTTCCGTCTGTAACCTTGTTTTCCCGCATAAAAAACCAAGCAATGCAACAAAAAGCAAGCACCTAAGTATTTGACTGCTACTGACCATGTATTACCACGCTAGGCAACGAGCAAGGATAAATGAAATAATGGGTCAATAACGAGAAAAACACACCCGATAATCCACATCTAAATTGCTACAATGTAGAATTGGCTCTTCATTTGTCTTTTGTCACAGACAATCACTTCAAAATTAATTGGAACCAATTTGTAGAATTAAATAAACAGTGACATTATTTCAATGCAGAACACACACTTCATTGGTCTCTTATGATAGAATCACCAAACTAAAAGGTACCAATTTGAAGAATTAACAGAGAGAGAGAGAGAGAGAGAGAGAGAGAGATAAAAATTTTTTCACAAAACGTAGAAGCAGAAGGTAAGAAAGGATAACGAATATTGCATGAAATGTCTCTCTTTCCAAAAAATGGTCAACTCAAATATAGACAAAATTTGCACACCCATAATGTAATTCATGTCCATTATCAAATACCCCACCTGATTTGGACATGAACAAAATTACGAAATCTCTGGAAAGCGCTATCTGAGAAGTTTAACAAACTCAGGTCCAAGTTGAAATGCTACCAGTCAAACATTCATTTATTCCAAACTCAATTGCCAAAAAAACCGTAAATTTCAAAGTAGTTATTTCAGCAAGATCCGAGTTACCAGAAAGCAGAAATGCCAGAGATAATGCATCTTTTCTTCTAGGCAGTGCAAGATGGAATTGTTTGTGAGACATGGGGAGATGGGCCAAGTTGAATCAAACTAAAGGATATCAATGAATACAACCACCGAAAAAAATTCCAAAACCAAGTGCATCAAAGTTATATCACCAATCAAGGGAAAGGGTGAAAGAGCACTACATATGTACAACATGAAAGAAATACCGTAGATTAACAACATACATTGCATATGCCACAAATTGCTGAGGAAGCCTCAAAACAATTCAGAAGATGAATTTGTTTATCCTGTGATATTTTCTTGGCCATCTCAACAGAGGATATTGATTTCAAGCCAGAAGTGAATCCCTTGACAAGAAGTGGGTGGTCACAAGCTTGTCGAAGTCGCAAAAGCATCAACAATATGTTAACATAATTTTGCTTCACAGTCCCAGCAGCAGCATATTCCTGACATAATTTAGAAATTTGAAGATTAAAACAAAAGAACAGCAGAAACACTTAAGCCATCATTAGGAAATTCTTAGAAACATACTGCAAACTGAGCACACGAGTCAGCCTCAAGTCTGCAGTAGAAATCTCTCTCCTCTGGTGTGAAATCCACTTTACACAATTTAATTGTTTTAGGTGGAAGTCTGATGATCGGTTCTCCATCAAGCATAGTACCTTGACCATCAACGCAAACAAAATTACTCGAGTTATATGGCAGACTAAAAACCGATAACGGTTGAGATTTATAAATATACAATACAGTAACTGAAGTAAAATACATTTTTCTTCTTTCGAAGAAGGTCAAAATTTCATTTGAAGCACCAAGGGGCTGTAACTCAAATTACAGGAGAAAACCTATCTACTAATACATCTATGCGCTTGGCCAAGAAAATCAGCAAATGATAGTGATGCAGCACTAGAAGCTATTGGTAGGCAAAGGTTGTAGGCAGTTGTTTAAAGCTTAAAACTTGAAAGATATTGGCAGAAATTTTGCAGAAATAAGTTGGACGAAAATTAACAATAAAATAAACAATAAACTGTTGGGAGTTCAAGATTGAGGATAAGAAGATTTAGGAAACTCTAGGAATCACTCCTAGGCACCTTTAGGTATCACACCCAAGGCTAGATTGTATCTCACAATCCTTAAAATAAGCTAACAAAAGCTGCTGGAAATTTATTGACTGAAATCTGATTTCTCTTGTAGGAGAAACACCTATTTATAGACTCCAAAGACAAATCCTATTGTGACAAGGATTCATCTTCTATTCCCTATTGGAATAACCTTCAATTCCTAATCCTATTGGTAATAACAAACTAAAAACTATTTCCTAAATTAACTAGGACACAAAAATAGAAAATACTCAAACCAGAAATTCCTGCAAAACAGCCAAATTACCAAAATACCCTTAACTACTAAAATCTAAAAAACACCTAAAACACTTAATATAAAATTCCCTACTTATAAAACTAAAATAAAGACACCTAAACCAACTCCCAAGTCGGCTCCTTGTCTTCCAAAGAATGCCAAATCAATGCTTAGGAGTTTGAAACACCTTTACCCCGTCTTCTATAAACCTTAGTGTCTTGTTGCCACTTGTCTCTATCATCTCTCCCCGGCTTGAGAAGACTCGACCCCGGCGAGTTAAAAGCTTGATACTTCTCATAAAAATCAGGATCCAATTGTTGAAATTCCACATCTGTGATCCATGTACAATCAGTAAGTGGACGCCCCTTCCAATGAATAAGATATTTCTGGTAACCACCACCTCTAGTTGACACAATCTGATGGTCAAGAACATCATAAACTTTCTCGTGCAAGCGAGCACTAGGTGGAAGAGAAACTGTGGCAGTTCCCCCTGCAGAATCATCCATATGTCTAGTATATGGAGTCAAATCTTCAATGTTGAATACATTGCTAATTCCCATGTCTTCTGGTAACTCAAGAACATAAGCATTGGAGCTGATTTTCTTGCTAATCTTGAAAGGTCCAGCGTTTCTTGAGTGGAGCTTTTTGTAAACACCTTTAGGATACCGTTCTGGACGAATACGAACCAATACTTCATCCCCCTCCTCAAATTCTGCAAATTTTCTCTTCAAATCAGCCTGCAATTTGTATTTCTCATTGCTGATTGCAATTTTGCGTCGCACCTCATCATGTATGTCCAGAATATGCTTAGAAAATGCTTCAGCTTCAGCACTTGGACGAGCACTAGATGGTAGGGGAAGCAAATCAATTGGTTTGCGCGGGTTTACTCCCGTTACTGCCTCAAAAGGACTATATCCAGTTGATCTATTCACCGAGCTGTTGTAAGCAAATTCCGCCATCGGTAGAACTTGATCCCAATTAGAAACATGATCACCAACCAAACATCGAAGAAGATCTCCAAGGCTGCGATTAACAACTTCTGTTTGTCCATCCGTTTGTGGATGATAAGGAGAAGAAAACTTAAGTTTTGTTTGCAGCATCTTCCATAATGTTCGCCAAAAGTAACTCATAAACTTTACATCTCTATCAGAAACAATAGTCTTTGGTAGTCCATGAAGGCGAACAATTTCTTTGAAGAAAATCTTCGCAATATTGACAGCATCTGATGTCTTAGCACATGGAAGAAAGTGAGCCATCTTAGAGAACCTGTCTACCACTACAAGAATAGAATCATAACTTCGTAGTGTCTTTGGCAAACCAAGGACAAAATCCATACTTAAATCTTGCCAAGGTTCATGTGGTATAGGCAATGGAATATAAAGTCCAGTATTCTTCTTTCTTCCTTTAGCTAATTGGCAAACTCGACATCGAGCCACAATTCTCCCAACATCTCGCCTCATACTTGGCCAGTAGAAACGATCTTGTACCATGGCTATTGTCTTGTCACGCCCAAAATGTCCAGCTGCACCACCACCATGCAATTCCCAAATGACCTGTTCTCTTAGGGAAGTATTTGGCAAGCAAAGTTGAGTCCCCTTGAAAAGGTAGCCATCATGTAGTGAGAAATTTGAAGAATCAGCTTGCTGTCCAGCCATTAAATCCTCATATATGACTTTGAAATCTTTACAAGGTGGAGTAATCGCGCTTGAGAGAATCAAAGCCAACAACTTGAACAGCCATAGATGTAAGAATAAGATGCACACGACTAAGTGCATCAGCCACCTTGTTCTCCGTTCCAGCCTTATGTTTGATGACAAAATTGTACTGTTGCAAGAAAGAAACCCACTTACCATGTCGATGATTTAATTTCTTTTGAGAGTTTATGTACTTGAGAGCTTCATGGTCAGAATATAATACAAACTCCTTGTAAATAAGATAATGATGCCAATGCCGAATAGCTTGAATCACAGCATAGAACTCCTTATCATAAGTAGAATATTTCTGTTTTGCCTCATTTAGCTTTTCACTAAAATAGGCAATAGGATGACCCTCTTGACTAAGAACTCCTCCAATTCCCACATGGGAAGCATCACATGCCACTTCAAACACCTTGGAGAAAGTCTGGTAGCTTAAGTACTGGAGCCTCTGTCATTCTTTTCTTCAATTTCTCAAAAGCTTGGGCAGCTGATTTTGTCCACTCAAACTGTCCCTTCCTCAAACAATCAGTAATCGGGGCCATAAGAGTACTAAATCCTTTGATAAAACGCCTATAGAATGTAGCCAATCCATGGAAACTTCGGACTTCCCGTAATGTAGTAGGAGCTGGCCAATCTATAATGGCTTTCACCTTTTCAGGATCAGCTGCAATCCCTTTATCCGTGACAACAAATCCCAAGAACACGACACTTGAACTCATAAAACAACACTTTTCGAGATTAATGTAGAGTTTTTCTTGACGAAGAACTCTCATTACTTGTTGAAGATGGTTAATATGCTCCTCTTTAGTCTTGCTATAAATCAGAATATCATCAAAATAAACAACCAGAAAGTGACCAATAAATGGCTGGAATACCTGTGTCATGACTCTCATGAAGGTACTAGGAGCAGTTAGAAAGACCAAACGGCATGACCAACCACTCAAAAAGACCATCCTTAGTCTTAAACGCTGTCTTCCACTCATCTCCAGGTCTGATCCTTATTTGATAGTACCCTTTTCGTAGGTCAATCTTGGTATAGATAGTTGAACCAGCCATCATGTCAAGCATATCATCAAGTCGAGGTATTGGAAACCTATACTTGATTGTAATTTTGTTGATTGCACGACTGTCAACACACATTCTCCAGGTTCCATCTTTCTTTGGAGTTAATAGTGCAGGCACCGCACAAGGACTTAGACTGACTTGGATAAATCCCTTGGCCAAAAGTTCATCAACTTGCCTCTTAAGTTCAGCAGATTCACTAGGATTCATGCGATAGGCAGGTAAGTTAGGGAGTTGTGAACCTGGTAGTAAATCTATAGCATGTTGAACATCACGCATAGGGGGTAGTTCACTCGGTAAGTCCTTAGGAGCAACATCAGAAAAATCTGACAGCAACTTCTTAATTTCTGGAGGTACTACTTCAGAATTGGTAGTTGCTGAAATTTTCACTTCTTTGAACACTAAAGCAAACATAACTCCTTGCTCCATGCTTTCCCTTTCAAAAGGCTTCTTGTTAAGAATCTGGAGAGGCTTCTTCTTTACTTCATTCACTTCCTTTGCCTTTGATTCATCTTGCTTGGCTAATTTTGGTTCCTGGTACTTCTTGATAGTTTCAGCACTCAAAGGCTTTAAAACAATTTGCTTGTCTTGGAACTTGAAAGAATATGTATTTGCCTTGCCATTGTGATTCACATCTCGGTCATATAACCAAGGTCGGCCAAGAAGAATGTGTGCAACTGTCATTGGAATGACATCACACCATATAGAATCACTATAAGGCCCATGCTTTAAAGAAACCAAACAGCGCCTTGTCACAGGAATAGAGCTACTGTTGATCCAGGCAACCTTATATGGTTCTGGATGTGGCTCTGTAGGTAACTTCAACCTGTCCACAGTAGGATTGCGAAACAACATTCATGCTGCTGCCACCATCAATAATAAGCTTTCTAGTCTCCTTTCCACAGCAAACTAATGTCTGAAAAATTGAAGTTCTTCTCCAGTCTTCCTTTTGTGACTTCGGTGCACTAAGAATACGCCTAACAACGGAAAGATAAGACGTATCCTCCTCCTCTTCTTCCAAATCATCAATGTTAAGCATTGTCATCTCATCTAAGTAATTTGTACCTTCATCTTCCTCAACTCCAAAATCATCCTTCTCCCCATAATCAGCTCCTATATGCAGATTTCTCTTATTTGGGCATTCCCATGCCATGTGGCCCTTGAGTCCACACCTAAAACACCCATCTTTGTTGTCTTTTCTTCGTTCCTCAACCATGGGAGTTCTATTTTTAGGATCTGCAGGTTTGTAACCTGCTTGAGTGCTTGCTGGTTTCGGAGTTTTTCCAACTGCAGCAAACTTTCTGGTGGCTGTCTCCCCGCCTTGAGAGGTGAATTTCTTAATTGGTGTTGGTCGCAAGATTTTCTCAAACTGAAGAGCCAATTGGAATGCATCATCAACTGTATAAGCCTCACGTCCAATTAATTCTCTGCGAATTTCAGGCCTTAAAGCCCATCTTAAATCTTGCTAAAGCTTGCTGTGGACTTTCAGATCCTCTGCAGCGAATTTTAGCTCTTCAAACCTGTTCATGTACTCAATTACCGTCATCCCACCTTGCCTTAAACTGGTAAGATCATCAAAGAGATCAGATTGGTATTGTCGAGGCAAGTACTTCCTCTTCAAACGCAGCTTCATCTCTTCCCAAGTCATATCAAATTCTCCAGCAAGTCGGAGATCATACTCAACTCCTGTCCACCAAACTTGGGCTTGTCCAACAAGTTTCATGATAGCAAACTTAACTTTCCTCTCATCAGTCATGTCATACCAATCAAAATAACGTTCTAAAGTTGCAAGCCAATCAGAAAAAATTTTAGGATCAATTCTTCCATCAAAATCTGGGATGTCAATTCTCACCTTTTTGGTAATATCTCCAGCCATATCATAAGGATCTTGACCTCGTTGCCTCTCTAATTGCACAATTTCATTAGCCATCTCCAAAAGAGAAGGCTTGTGGCCTCTCAAGAGGTTGATTTGGCCTATTTCCTCCCCTATCAGATTGCTTATAGGCTGCTTCTTCATGTCCAGCAACCTCTGTCTCATTTCCCGTTGGTTTTGGACACCAAATCGGACCCTCTTGCATTGCTAGATTCAGGATTTTCTTGGTGTTGAGAACCAGAAAAATTCATCTCCTGAAGTTTGGCTTCTAATGAATTCACCCTTCGCAAGAGAAGATTGATGATTTCATCCCGTTCTTTGTCAGTGTATCGACCCCTAAAATTTTGACCACTCCTAGTCGTCATGGGACAACTAATTGCCTGCTCTGATACCAAAAATTGATGCAGCACTAGAAGCTATTGGTAGGCAAAGGTTGTAGGCAGTTGTTTAAAGCTTAAAACTTGAAAGATATTGGCAGAAATTTTGCAGAAATAAGTTGGACGAAAATTAACAATAAAATAAACAATAAACTGTTGGGAGTTCAAGATTGAGGATAAGAAGATTTAGGAAACTCTAGGAATCACTCCTAGGCACCTTTAGGTATCACACCCAAGGCTAGATTGTATCTCACAATCCTTAAAATAAGCTAACAAAAGCTGCTGGAAATTTATTGACTGAAATCTTATTTCTCTTGTAGGAGAAACACCTATTTATAGACTCCAAAGACAAATCCTATTGTGACAAGGATTCATCTTCTATTCCCTATTGGAATAACCTTCAATTCCTAATCCTATTGGTAATAACAAACTAAAAACTACTTCCTAAAATTAACTAGGACACAAAAATAGAAAATACTCAAACCAGAAATTTCTGCAAAACAGCCAAATTACCAAAATACCCTTAACTACTAAAATCTAAAAAACACCTAAAACACTTAATATAAAATTCCCTACTTATAAAACTAAAATAAAGACACCTAAACCAACTCCCAAGTCGGCTCCTTGTCTTCCAAAGAATGCCAAATCAATGCTTGGGAGTTTGAAACACCTTTACCCCGTCTTCTATAAACCTTAGTGTCTTGTTGCCACTTGTCTCTATCAGATAGGCAATCTATTGGAAAAAATTCCTGAATGCAAAAGCAAAGGGTGTTCCAAAAACAGTTGAAGAAATACAATAAATAAACTAAAAATGTATTAGCCAAAGTAATTAATGCCACCTTCCCCCCCAAACAAAAAAGCAAGGGTTGGATCTTACAGCTGAAATTCACAGCAACCATTGTCCTTCCCTTTAGGCTAGATAGATACAGAGTGAAAAAGATTATTAATGATACAAAGACACATCTTGAGACTCCCATCCCAGCACATATTTTTCTTTTCCAGGGTCTTTTAAAGGAATGGCATGAGCTCAGTCATATATATATTCATTCAGTCAGTTGATAGAGAAACCAAGAAAATATACAATGCATGTCACTGGAAGTAACCAGGACAGGTATGCGTAAATCAACAATTTTAATAATTTGCTTGTATTAGTCACTACTTTTTACAAGTAGCCACAGTGGATGCAGATGTAGACCAATTCCAACCAAAAAAATCTTCTGTCCTACAATATATTTTGGTAACAAATGGAAAACAAGAGGTATACAGAAAACCATGCAAATTCCATTCATTTTAACTCACCCACCAGAAATTTCAAACTATTTAGTTTTGTTAGTAAACATGTAACATATTGGTATTAATCTGTGCAGTAAATTGATACCACAAGAAAACATGAATTATACTTGCAGTAGTAAAGCAACAGCTAAAAAGTGTCACGAGCCATGATAATACATGCAAATCATGTGTCATATTGCATCTGTACAATACTCACTACTGCCGACTACTAAAAAGTCAAATGATGAGAAAAGAACGGTACCAGTAACTTAGTAACCATATACAGAAAGGTTAATTTAAGCTTTTAAAGAAGAACATTCTAACCTTTGGTGCGACGTAGCATGATGGTTCTCAGCACAGCCTGCAGTTTTTTGTACCCATTTACTGGATTTCTATGAATTGGGACTTTTATTCTAGTACAAAATTCTTTATAACCCCAGTATGGGTCATACTTAAGAAATCTGAAGTAGCTATATAGATCATCAACTGTATTCTGGATAGGTGTCCCCGACAAGCACCACCTACGTTTAGCACGGAGACCCCAACATGCCCTAGCTACTTGTGTCCGGTGATTCTTTATGCTCTGAGCCTCATCTAATACTACTCTAAACCATCTCACACCAGCAAGTGGACGAATATCCAGCAATTCACCATTCGCAGCGTCCTTACGCTTTGATTTTTTACTAGAACCTGGAGGACACTTCCTTTTCTTAGAGGAAGAAAGTTCCGTGGGTGAATCAGAAGTGCACTTTGTCTCATCATCATCTTCGTCAACCAGGGGCTGCTTTGGCACCTCCAAGCTTACTATTGAATAAGTTGTAAGCACAACATCAAACTTGGCCAGTTCATGAGGATCTTTTGTTCGACTACTTCCATGATAAACCAGAACAGAAAGGCTAGCTTTACTAGTGACCTTGTTTTGTATTTCCTCGGACCACTGACGAAGAACACTTGTCGGACATACAATAAGAGTTCCAGCAGCTGGTCTATGTTTTGCTTGAACAGAAGTAATCTTTCGCCCACAAAAACTTCCATTTACTTGACAAGACTTAACATCTTGATTCAATTTCCCAACCTTAGACCCAAAACCATCATCGTCATCGTCATCGTCATCCAAATTTAATGTCTCTGGCTCACTTTGTCTTGTGTTAGACTCCAGGGAAGATGGAGACCTCTCTTTTAGTATAAGTGCAATTGTTGAAATTGTTTTCCCGAGTCCCTACAATAAAATCATCCACAAAAAGTCAAAATGAGGACTCAGCATCAACCATGAATAGAATGCAGAGGGGTGAAATGAAGAGAAATCATAAATTGAACCTCAACAAAGCAACCTGATCATCAGCAAGAATACCACCAGAACAGCGTGAAACACTGCTCTCCTTCTTAACCATCCATGATAAAGCAATGCGCTATCCAGAAAATCAACTAACGTTAGTTATCATTTTATAGCACCAGAGATTTTAGTTTAGGAGAAAAATGTGATAAAAGCAGAAAAAACAAATGAACCAATAAAATTTTCAACAGGCATAGAAACAGATCCAGAAGACTCTTCTTAAAAAAAACATGTTATTCCACTTTCAGGACAAGAAGTTCTATGGAAGCCATGATACTACACAAGACTAGGTACCTTTTGCAGGTTAACATCCTTTAAAATGATTAAGTATTATACCACTAAATTATATGCAAAGAAATCAAGTCAGGCAAGCAGACTCCCAACACTAAACAGGAGAGAACAAAGAGTGATAAGGGACTTGTTTCATCCTCAAATTAAAGCATTCAAAGTCAAAAGCTGTTAATCAATTAGCATCATGATCCAACTTCAACCAAATCCCATCCCTATTATAATGTACTTTTTCAAACAACTTAAAATGTGATGCAAGTCAGAAATAAATTTACATATTCACCAAAAAAGTCTAAACCCATATCTTCTTAGATTCCTAAGGTCAGAATTTTATCAAATTACAATAAATCTCTCTGTGTTCAAGGAGTTGACAAATGTAACATGCAACTGAACTCAAATTCATATTCAAATTTCAGTATCCTAAACAAAAGAAAAAAATTCACTCAATAAAAATAACAAAGGATTTTGCTGATGAAATACATGCCAGCCATAAAATTCATATTCGCATTTCAATATCTCATATGAGACGTCTGTGCACATAAGGTATTACAATAGGACAGAAAAACCTGGAATGAATAGAAATTGTGTTTCACAAAAACTATATTCTAAACAAGCCTCTCTAGGGGCTTGGACTTTGATAGCATGCATAGGCCTTGAGTAAGATATCTTAGGTTCAATGGAAATCCATTTGAATCCTCAACATTCTGCATAAGAAAGTCTCTTAGTCTCTGCATGGCAGATATAATAGACCCCAAATAGATGAAAAAAGAGCAGCACCCTACCTGATGTTTTAATAGAGGAACTGCCAAAACACCCTCCGGTGGAGTATCTTCTGAACTTGGTTGACAAAGATCCTACAATAAGTTGCCACAATGTCAATCTGATTAAATTCCCACCATACAGAAACAGTCTATATAAAAAATATCAGCGAGCATAAGCAGGCAGTATACAGTGATTTGTTTTAACTAGGACAACAAAGCTGATCTAATATCCTTAATAAAAGAAGGTTGCCAAAATATATAAGGATACCAGAACAACTTGTCTTCTGTGGGGAAAACATGACTTTCCATTAAAGCAGGTATCCATTTGGAAAAAAACTATAAGCTAAAGATTACTGAGTTCCTACTCCTTATGGTTCTCAATCAGCTTTAGGCACACAATTGTGAGTCACTATAACAAAATCCCATTTAGAAGCAATGCAAGTCAAAACCCATCCATCCTCCACCACATCAAGGAAGCTACCATCAAATAGCCTAACCCTTCCTTTCTTGATGAAAGTGCACAGAACGAGCCAAAATACCATGGACAACAAAGATGCTAGAATTGAAACATTAAAAAAGGCAATCAAAACCTCATGATGGATGTACGGAGACCACAGAAGAAGAGAGAAGTGGAAAGAACAAGAGGCATCAAAATGAGAGTCAGAGTGGGCTAGTTGTCTCAACTTTTTTTTTTTTTTTTCCTTTTTGTCGATTAAGATCCTAGGTAAAGGTACACCACCATCAAATATCAGGATCTAGAATCTCTGTATTATTATTACTTTCCTTGTTTAAATGAATCACTTTACTTCCCATAAAATCAAATAGTTGACCAAACCAGAAACCGCTCGTGCAACCAGAACTCACCTCCAATGCAGTTTGACATACAAAGCGATCACCATTTTCCTTGTGCTTCAAGTGTCCCATCCCAACAGAATTAAAAGAACTACAAATCACAGTACTCTGTGGAGCAATAGAGGACTTCCCACTAACTGCAGAAACATTTGGTAGTGCAGGTCCACTCATATCCTCCAAAATACACACATCATCATCATCATCATCTTTACTGTACCTTTGAACCAAAGAATCACTCTGAACTTGGCCTTCAATATTTGAAGTATGAAATCCATTTATCTTTGGAAAACTAGGTCCATTCTCTGTTATTAGGTTTGTGTGAACAAAATCACTAGGACCGAGACGAGATCTTATAGATTCGTGCCACACATCATCTTTTTCCACTTTTGGAAAAACTAGACAGTTACCAGCTGAACTGGAAATGCAATAACTTGAGCAAGATGGCTCTGACCCTTCACCAAAAGAAAGCCCAACAGCATCACCAGAAGACTTCATACTGGTCATAGCATGTACCTGCTGTGATGCTACGTCCCAAAAGGAAATAAACTGGTTAATTTTTGCATCTCTTACAAAACTTTCTTGCTTTATTTGGAACTCTTCGTTGAAATTAGAAGTTGAAACCCCATTGCCTAATGAAGCATAGTTTCCACCCCCTCTTGGAGCACTAAGTCCTTTGGCAGCTAGATCCCCATGCATGGAAACCTCCTGGACCCCATCATCCAACTTTCCCACATGGTTGGTCATCATGCTATCTGAGCTTGAACCCTCAGCAAAATGTTCATCTTTTTCGTTCATAAAGCTGACAGTCTCATTATCACCATCAGGCATAGAATTGAATTCAAAACCACACAGATTAAACTGCTTTGAAGAAGCAGAATATGAAGGACCAACCAGATTATTAAAATATGGAGCACTTAAATAGTGGTCACTATATTCTGCCAACCTATCATCAGTTGTGTTGATTTCCATCCCAGAAGATTCATCCATACCGGATGCTACAGGGACCTCCAATTTATTCTCTTTCGTTGATAACTTGTCATAAGAATCTGAAATGATTACAAACGCTACATTAGCCATGATCTAATTCAAAAAGAACATAATGCATCGTAGTTGTCAACAAGAGCAGATAATAAACTATGTAATGGAAAACAACAACACGCATACTGCCAAGAGTTCCATAAGCAGATATATCACGTACTTTGAGATTGACAAACTCCTTCCAAGCATGTAATCTGAAATTCTGTCTCATTATTCAGGTGATGAAAAATTGAGTCCCCTCTGATATTTGGATCATGACTATTTAAGTACTCAGCAGCAAAACTGAACGGCTCACTATAATCAGTTATCACATACCGTGTCTCTTTACAATCTTGAAGGCTACTTGATGAAGCATTATGGGAAACAACATCCTTGTCCTGGAAGAAATGGGTGTGGCCCTGAAGTTGTATCCAGTCAGTCAAACTCCCAGAGGAACTATGAACTGGAGAACCAAGATGCAATGAGGACTCGAGATTTGCACCATCAGAAACAACAGATTTCTCAGCTGACTCGAAGGAGCCATCTGAGATCCCAGTCCTTAAATCTGAAATTATAAAGTTGTACGAAGGGGAAAAAGTTGGAGATTCTGATGAGTCAGCCCTAGATGAGAGGACCCCTTCATTATTCGGTAACCCTAATACAAATTCAAAAATCATTTGAAGAGAAAAAGAAACTAGGAGTATTAAATAATACGATAAGTGGAGCTTTTACATGCAGAAATTGAATCCTGAGATAGAGTTGAACCAACAAAGAGACAATTAAAAAAAAGAGAGAAAAGAAAATCAAATGCCATAATAAATGATATTTCCAATTCAAAAGCGTACTGACTAACCTTGTGTCACATCATCGAATGACGAGTCCTCTGGCCTTCTCTGCAAATTACAACATATGCATTCAATCAAGACATACCCGAGATGAACCAAAAGCAGATGAAACATCAAAAACATTCAGAGAAAGCCAATCAACATTTACTGAAAAAGATTGAGAGAGATAGAGAGAGATGTGATCAGGCATAAGCAACAGACTGCATTTATGGCCCAAAAGTTTCACCATTTCTATTTCATTTTTCCCCCTTTTCCCAATGCTTATTTTCTCCTTTTCTAAATTAATTTCTATAAGTGCTTCCTTCCTTTCCACTGTAGTTAGTTCACCCACTACCCAATAATAAGGTATTTCCTCTTCGCACAAATCCTTTCCCTACCTCATCCCCCCCCCCCCCCCCCTCCAAAAAAAAAGGAAAAGAAGGGGGAAACAACGATAAAGTAGTTCAACAGAAGATTGGCCAGGTAAACCTGCCACCCTCCTTTTAAATAATTCTTTTCCTGTGCTTTCATACGCACCCTGTTGGTCACCTTATTCTCCAGGGCAAAAAACCTAAATAGGCCACTAAACTAATAAAATTGTATACTTTTGGTCACTCAACTATTTTTGGTTTCAAATTGCCCACTCAAATCACAAAACTAGTCTACTAGAGACCATTCCATCTAATTTTGTCGTTAAATTTGACTTAAGTAACCAAAAACTAACGGAAAAGCGTATATCTAACAGCAAAATAAGACAGAATGGCCATTAGGATACTACTTTTGAGAGTTGAGTGGGTAATTTGAAACCAAATATAGCTTCAGTTGCAAAAACGTATACAATTTGAATAGATTAATGGCTGTTTAGGTAACAGCAAAATCCAACAGAAACCAGAATCCAAATCAGTAAAACAATAAATGCAACCACAAAACCCGTAAATAACACTATCCTGTTTTCTGTAACATTTGTTCCTAAAAAAGAATCTCTTTTTGTAATGGTACAATATTTCATTTAATCAAAGAAATTACATTCTCTTTGCTCGCACCAAAGCAGGATATAAATCATACTTATAGATTCTCTACATGCTTATCTAAATGTATTCACTAAATCACATCAGCACACAAGAAAGTTAGCGCAACCAAAAATCAAGACTTCCCCTTGATCACCCACGATTTTCAACTTCATCCAACCAACAAATTCTCAAAATCTACTAGTAACCACAATTCCAGAAAGATCAAAATTAACTGAATATCCAAATTATTAAAAAAAAAATCGGAACTAGTTATCTTAGGAGAACAACTTGTCACTCCTTCATGCAAGAACAAATACACTCCAAAATAAAATAAACAATCGCCAAACTTTACATAAAATTCAACAAAAATAAAATAAAATTAACCTCAGAAGAATCGGGATTTTCTGACAAAATGTCCAAAAACGTCCCAATATCAATTGAGAGGTTGACCCCAAGATCATCATCATCGTAATTAAACAAAAATTCCTCGGAGGGCCAAAGATTCGAGCTGTCGTCTGCCATCAACATTTCTCCCACCAATTTCCACAATCATTCAATTCAATTCAATATCCTAAAATTCAAAAAAGAATTAAAAGAAACCCTAATATATCATTAATCTCTCCTTCCTCCACCTCAACCAACGGCGTCGTTTCGGCTCCTGCTAGTACAAAGAAACTTGACCAAAATTCCTCACATGCGAACAATAATAGATTAATAGCAAGAAGTTTCGTTGAAATTTCAGTGAAGTGCCCTTCCTTTTTGTATGTGTGTGTGCGTGTTTTCCTAGGTGTGCAAGTGCGTGTTAATTTATTTTTATTTAAACTTTTGGAGGAGGGGCGCAGGTTAAAAGAGGGTGGAAAGTGGTTAGTGGGCGTAGGATAAGGGACTAGAATAAATCCCTAGATTTTAATTATAACAGAAAAGAGTGGGAAAGTAGGTGAACGCGTGTTGCGCGGGTCAAAAGTCTATGGAAAAAGAAGACTTTTGTGAAGTCAATTTAATGGAAAAGTGGAAAAAGAGGGAGAACGCCTTGTAAGGGAAGATGGAGATGGAATAGTATGACATGATATAACATGCGAGTTAGAATCCAAAAAAGGAAATAAAAGCAACAAAATCTTTGGGAATCACTATACAATATCTATTTGTGCATTTTGATTTTGCTGGTTTTTGTTATATTAGTTTGTCTCTTTTTTTTCTCCTCCTCTGCTAAAATATTTGAATTACGTAAGATGCTTTCAATGTTATATCAACAAATAATTTCAAAGCACTTTACAATATTACTTTTCTTAAGGTTTAATTTGCTTCTATTAAACTTGTACTATAATTGGTATATAAAATTAGTCCACAAAATTAATATTTAGGATATAATAAAGTATAGTGATTGGCTACATTTTGTACTAACAAATTAATCCCATAATCATTCAAAGTCAAAGTCGATTATCTAATTTTATAAGAGTAAGAAGAAGATAAGATAATGACTTATTATCAAGTCTTGTAAAACTAAATGTCTATTGTGTTTATACATCTTTTTATGTCTCTACATGATGATGAGGCATATTTATTCATTCGTCTATGGCTTTGGTGAATAAACACTTTTGTTAATTAGAGTGGATATGGGAAAGTACAATTAAAAAACAATTAGTATTGCATACAAACCCTAACGTCTTCTCCCTCCAACCTTTTTTTTGAACTTCAATTTGCAGGCCGCTGCTGGTGGCTTGCCGACTGACCTTGGCTTTCTCATTCCACGATGGCTGGCCTTCAACCTCGTGTGGAAGAGCCTCCCAGTTCCCCCTCTCAACAGAAGTCCTTCTCCAAACTTTTCGCGCAACTAGCATCTTCCCCTATCCAACTCATTCAACCAGGTTTATATAAAGGTGAGTTGGTTGTGTTTTTCTCGCAGAAGGACATCAATAAATTGGCTGCACCGTTTCGATTAGCTCTAGTTGGTTAGTTCTCTCATGGCAGGCCCAAGATAGAGGATATTAGAAAATTTTTTGTCTCTCTAGACCTTAGGGATACAGTTCACGTTGGTTATCTTGATGGAAGGCATGTGTTGCTACGCTTTAAATCTGAATCAAATTTTCACCAAATTTGGACCAAAGGTTTATGGCAGGTAAAGAATTTTCCGATGAGAACATTCAGGTGGTTTCCAGATTTTCATGTTCATCGTGAATCCTCCATTGTTCCAGTTTGGTTTGCACTGCCACATCTTCCCATTCATTTGTTTGATAAACATAGTTTATTTTCAATTGTGAGTCCATTAGGAAAACCTTTATTTACAGACACTGCAACGTTTTCATTGATTCATCCTAGTGTTGCCTGCATTTGTGTAGAAGTGGATGTCAAGCGTGAGTTACCAGATCGTGTTTGGATTGGATCTCCAAGTGCTACTAGTTCTTGGCAGCCTGTTGTTGTTGAAAACTTACCCAAATATTGTGATCAATGTTGGTATCTTGGCCACGCAGTAGATGAATGTAGAAAATATGATCAAAAACAAATGAAGGTCCAGGACGAAGCTAGAGTGGCAAAAGCTGGAAACAAGGGTAAGATGGTTTATCAACCTGTTCATAAACCATCTGAGGGGGTGCAAGGCTTGGAAAAACCCCAGGTTGATAATGAGGAAGTGCCTCCTTATGTGCAGCAAATTTTTGACATTGATCTGGAATCTCGAAATGATAAAATGCCCGAGAAACATCCAAAGGAAAACACAGCTGATATGGATCTTACTAATGTGTCTATTCCAATGCTGGAGGAGGGTGTAATCCTAGAGACGAGTTTGGAGTGTTCCCATGTGCAGCAACCAGAAAACAAATCCCACGAGAAGACTATTTTAGTTGAAGAGTTTCATGAGCAAACAGGAGGTTTTCTGGTAAGGAAAAATCCAATGCATGATCAAAGTATTTTGGTTTTGGAGGCGGAGGCTAAAGTGGGGAATCTTTCTCCTAGGTTTCCATCGCCTACCATGCAGGAACAGCAACATGTTTCTATGGCTGGAAATCTTGATCCGGGACTGCTATTGGAGGATTGGTAGCAGCAACGCAACAAAAAGAATAAAGGTATCAGCGCTTTATTTCCTTATAATAGAGAGCTTAGGTCAAAAGCAAAAAATTCAGTTAATTCTTTTGCTTTGTTAAGTGATGATTAAGACTATGTTTTGGAATATCCGAGGGATTGCTAGACCCCTTAATAGTCGACGGTTGAAAAAACTCATTCGCATACACAAAATTCAGTTCCTAATGATTTGTGAACTTAAACAAGATGTATGTAAGATAAATTTGTTTAAGTTAAAGTTGCATTTTGAGCATTGTGTCGCAAACTCTTTGGGTGTTCTTCAACTCCTCCTTTTCATGCTCAGTAGTAGGAGAAAATGCGCAACATATTTCATTATCAGTTTTTCGTGATCAGTTTTCTTCTTCACTAATTTTTTCAGCTGTGCATGCTCAGTGTTCTTCGGATGGGAGGTCTAATTTGTGGACTGCTTTACTGGATGATAACCCTCCTTTTGGTGCATGGGTAGTGTGTGGTGATTTTAACGTCATAACAGATGCTAAGGAGAAGAAAGGAGGGCGTCCATACACTCCTACTGAAGCTGTGAATTTTATATCTTTTTTGGCTTCTGGACAATTGTTTGATGCAGGGTTTTCTGAATCGTCGTACACTTGGTGCAATAACAGAAGTGGAGCTATAAGAATTTGGAAACGTCTAGACCATATGATGCTCAATGCTGAATGTGAAGATAAATTCAACTTCTCAGTCACTCATTTAGCACGTGACCCTTCAGATCATACTCCCTTGTTAATATCAGCAAGTACAAGGTTGGATAATAAACCAAAGCCTTTCAGGTTCTTGAACATATGGGCAACTCATCCCCATTTTCTTGACCTTATTAAAAAGTCTTGGGAACAGAATTTGGATTGCACTCCTATACAGACTTTGTGTGGCAAGCTACACAGATTTCGTAGGCCCTTCCAAACTTGGAATAAATCAGTTTTCAGGAATGTATTTTCAAAAATAAAAAGGACAGAACAGGAGGTTTAGGATGCTGAGTTAAGGATGGAGGAGGATAACTTTCCACAATCAAGGAGTGATTTACATCAAGCTCAAGCATCATTAAGGAATTTGTTGATATTAGAGGAAATATATTAGAAACAGAAAGCTCATGTCAAGTGGTTAAAAGGGGGTGATAGAAATTCTAAATATTTTCACTCTATTATTAGACAAAGGAGAGCTCAGAATATTATTCACAAAATTTAGAAAGAAGATGGCCAATGGATTGAGGAAGACTCAGAGATTGGGAACGAAGCTGTTAGATTCTTTGATCTTCTGTTCAAAGCAATCCCATCCTCTCTTCTTTTGAGTTGACCAAGGAGATTCCTAAAATGATTACGGAAGAGGAAAATAAGCAACTTCAAAAGATTCTAGATATTGCTGAAGTTTGTAGAGTGGTTTTTGAAATAGATAGAGATAGTGCTGCAGGGTCAGATGGGTATACGGGAAAGTTTTTTACCTTTGCATGGGAAATCATTGATGAAGATGTTCTGAAAGCAGTTCAAAGTTTCTTTTGTGGTCACTCTCTTCCAAGTAAAGTTACTTCTACCTCCATTGTTTTGATCCCTAAGGTGATGAACCTTAATGATTTCTCACAATTTCGGCCTGTAAATTTATGCAACTTCTTGAATAAAATTTTTTCTAGATTGTTAGCTGGGAGATTAACTGTTCTTCTACCAAAGACTATTTTAATTAATCAAAATGGTTTTGTTAAAGGTCGGTTAATTTCTAATAACTTTCTTCTTGCTCAAGAAATGATCTCAAGGATTGGAAAGAAAAATCGCAGAGAGAATGTGACCATAAAGTTGGATATGGCTAAGGCATACGACCGTGTGTCATGGCTGTTCTTGATCAAAGTACTTCGTTCCTTTGAGTTTGGAGAAATATTTATAGACATGGTATAAAGATTGATATCTCAAGTCTGGTTTTCAGTGATTATCAATGCATCCTCATATGGATTCTTCCCCTCCTCCAGAAGCTTGTGTCAGGGAGACCCATTATTACCATCCCTTTTCGTTATTGTAGCTGAGGTTCTATCTAGAGGCCTTAATGCTCTAGTTTCTAAGGCTGGATTTTGTAATTTTTTTGTACCTCGAGATTGCCCGGCTATTACTCACTTGGCGTATGCTAACGATGTACTCATTTTCTCTATTGGTTCAGTTTCCTCCCTAAGGCTTATAAAGAGAATTTTCCAGCAATATGAAACTGAATCTGGACAGCAAGTTAATGCAAAGAAGAGATGTTTCCTAGTTCATTCTAAAATGCCGGTAACAAGGATTAATTTGGTGAAGCAAGTTACAGGTTTTAATTTAAAAGTTTTTCCAATCCGTTATCTTGGCTGCCCTCTCTATGCTAGTAGAAGAAAATCAAGCTACTTTTTAGAGATTTGTCAATCCATTTGCACAAGAATTTCAAGCTGGTAGAATCGGTTACTCTCTAGTGGAGGTAAATTAATTCTAATCAAACACGTTCTCTCCTCAATTCCAATTCATCTATTGGCTGCTGCTAATCCTCCCACACTAGTATTAAACATTCTAAAAAAGATGTTTGCAAATTTTTTCTAGGGGGCCACAGGAGGAGAAAAGGCCTATCATTGGTTGAAATGGCGAGAGTTATGCTACCCAACTGAAGAAGGTGGGTTTGGGTTACGCGCATTGGAAGATGTCTTCAAGGCTTTCTCAGTCAAAATGTGGTGAAATTTCCGAACTCGGGAATCTCTCTGGTCTCAATTCATGACTTCTAAGTATTGTTCCAAAGTTCATTCAACTGTGGTTCAGGTGACTCCTCAAGACTCTTTGTCTTGGAAGAGAATGCTCCGAATAAGAGAACAGGCGGAAATAAATATGATATGGTGGGTAAGAAGTGGAAATATTTCTTTCTGGTATGATAATTGGTTAAAGTCGGGGTCTATTGTTCAAAGAATGCATACAACAGAATGCCATAAGATGAGGGATTTCATAAATAGTGATTGGTGGAATGTGAATCTCCTTAACCAATGGATTTCAAATGATATATGGATTGAGGTCTTAGCAACTTCTCCTCCATCTTCTGAAGATCCGGACTTGTGTAGCTGGACATTAACCCATTCGGGTATTTTCTCTCTTTCAACAGCTTATCATGTGGCTAGAAAGGTAAAACCATCTTTCTTCTTTTATAAAAACATTTGGCATGCCAAGATACCTATAAAAATCTCTATTTTCATGGTATGCTTGTTGAGCAATAGGCTGCCATTAGAAGTGTCTTTGTTTCGGTTGGGAATTTTTGGACCTTTTAAATGTTTTTGTTGTGTTAATGCAAATGAAGAAACCCTGCATCGTTTATTTTATGGTAGTGACTGGGCCAGGACTGTTTGGGATTTTTTTGAAAGAAGTTGTGGCATGACTTTTGTTTGTCATAATATTAGGATAAAATTAGCATTTTGGTGGTTTCAAAATTCTAGCAATAAATATGTTTTATTTATTTGGCAAGTCTTGCCAACTTTTATTTGCTGGAATATCTAGAAGATGAGGAATTATGCTAAATATGATGGTGGTATAGTAGATCATAACAAAATGATATCTGGTATTTTTATGGAAGTGCTTGATGCATTTCATATTCAATTTCCCGACAAAGTTGTGAATGGACAGTCATGGCACAGTTTTTACAATGATGTTGGAAGGCTGAAGAGGAGATGTTATGTTAAGCTGGTAAAATGGTTGAATCTGCCCTATACTATTTATAAACTTAACACAGATGGATGCTCTAAAGGGAACCAGGAAACAGTGGTGGAGGTGGTATATTGAGGGACATGAATGGCTGCATGATTTTTGCTTTCTCAGTATATTTGGGCATAGCAACAAGTGTTCAAGCAGAGGCACGCACAATTCTTTTTGTTTACAACAATGTTTTCAAAAAGGTATATCCAGCATTCAGATAGAAACAGATTCTCTTTTACTGACACATATTTTTCAGGAAAATTTTCAAGTCCCTTGGTCTATTCTGCATGAGGTAGAGATGATTAAAATGTATCATTCAACATTTCTATCCTTTTCCCACTGTTAATGTGAGACAAATTGGGTGGCAGACAGTTTGTCTAATGTTGGAGTTACTAATTTGATGTGTTCCATTTACACGGTTGAAACAGACTTACCACGTCAGGTACGAGGTGAGCTGCAAACAGACAAACTCGGACTTCCTTTATTTAGAAGATGTTAGAAGTAGTCACTAATTGTAAGGGAGTTAGTACTCCTTATTTAATTTTATAACTTTATGAGTTTATTATTATTTCTTAATTTCCCATGTATCTCTGGAGGTATGGTTCATGTCCCCCTCCTTGTATTGTATTTTATTCTTAATAAAATTATGGAGTGGCGCCCAACCCTATGTACAGGGTTAGCCAAAAAAACAATAGAGTGGATAACAAACATTTTTGTTACTCATTTGTCTAATTGTAATTTGGGCAAAACATATTGAACTTGATTTTACTTGACTATTTAGGAAAATCATGAGCTACAAAAAGTTAAGTAGAAAAGTTATCACAAGCTACAAATAATTAACATATGTAAAAACTTATATTCTAACAACCTATGTGATTGTAGAAGAACTACTTGCCATTTGTTTATGCAAAAGACAATTGACACTCCAAAATAATATAAACAAGTAAAATTTTCAAACATTACATTAATTTTGAAGGAAAAAATAAAAAGTTAACATCAAAATAATCAAGATTTTCTAATAAAATATTCCAAACCGTCCCAATATCAATTGAGAGATTGGCCTCGAGATCATAGTCATCATCATGGCTAAAAGTTAGTTCTTTAACACTGCTCCAACCAATTTCTACAAACATTTAATCAAGACACTAAAATGATATATCATATCCCTCTTCTTACTATATCTCAATAAACTCCATCGTTTCAAATTCTATAAATCCTACAACTTTTATAGTTCCTCACTATAACTCCTATTATGCGAAGAATAATAGTAGTAGTAGTTTTGTTAACCGAAGAGGTTTTGACCTAGAAGTTTCATTGAGTTTCCATTGAAAATACCATTTTTTTGTACATTCATTTGCATTTTTATTAATGTTGGTGTATTTTTCTTTTATTTTTGATAGGGGCATAGCTTAAGAGGGAAAGAAAAATGGATAGAGATCATAGGATAAAAATTGTGTATAAATATCAATTTTTTATATTGGAAAAGAGTGGAAGAATAAGAAATTGGGTGAATGCTTACACGTATTGTATGGGACAAAAGTCTCTAAGTTGGAAGGAATTTTTGAAAAATGAGATTTTGGTTAAGAGGATGAAAGCAATTAAAGGTTATAGGATAAGGATTTTGTATAAATTTTATTTTTTTTATAATTGAAAAAAGTGGAAGAGCTAGAAACTGGGCATAGTGGAATGTTTAACGCTTATTGTCCGTATCAAAATCTTTTAGTTAGAAGGATTCTTGAAAAGGCAGATTTTGGTAAAGTTGTTGAATTTGAGAATGGGATAGAGATGAGATGCTTCGTAAGGGAAAATATACATTGGATTTGGCTAAAGAGAGGAGACTAATAATGGTAATATGACGTGAAACATGATGTGTGTATTGATCTAATAAAAGAAATAAGAGGAACAAGTTAAGAAAGTATCTTTTGCTTGGATTGCACTTTAAAATACCATAACACTTTTTATGTTTTTACAATTTTAACACTGTCGCGTCCCTACAAAAAATATACAAAAAATAATAATTAATGTAAATGGGAAATAGAGAAGGAAAAAAAATTTTATATTGCGGTACTAATTGCTACTATATAACAAAATATAAAATTATGATCCTAATGATTGTATCGTAATCAAACTATGAAATAGGCACTCGATATGTGTTGTGTATCAGGACACTAATTCTATATTGAAAGAATCCTAAAGAAAAGGATAAAAAATAAAATTGTAGATATAGAAATTAAAATACTAAAATTTTTATGAGATTAAAATCCCCAAATAAAAACAAAATAAATATAAAAGATAGAAAATTTTAAATAGAATAAAGGTTAAAATAAAAAAGATGAAAACATTATATTAGATGACTTCTAGTCCCAAGAAAATAGAGAAAAGCGTTTAAGAGCCTAGTTGAGCAAATGGAAGATTAGAGGGCCACTACTTAATACTTAAAAATGTTTGAAAAAATTGAACTAAATAAAACTTAAAGAATCAAACTGCAAGCACTACAAATTTGTCATTTTCTACCAAAATGCCCGCCATGTTATTGGTTGAACATTTTTTACAAACAACAACAATTCGCAGAGCAAACAAAGTCTCACATATCATTTCGGTCTCACAATCTCGATGCATCATGTAGACACCAAATTTTGACACACTATTTATTTTTCAAACATTGGGGGTCATTTTATATTTTTGGGGTCAAATTTTAATTTTTCAATAATTTTGGGGGGCATGTTTATATTTTGGGCCAAATTCTAATTTTTCAATAGTCTCAGGGGTAAAATAGTAATTTTATCTATAAATATTTTTCTATCATCTTTTGGGGGTTTTAAGTTCATATTTTTACTTTCATGTAAATTTGTTAATTTTTTATGATTTTTTTGGATTTAATTAGTATTCTTTTATATTTTTACCAACACAAGGGCAAAATGATAATTTCGCCTCGTGAACACAATTTTAGCTCATTTTAGATTCCCAAATTTATTTTTCTAATTTTGTAAGTATGTTTCTAAATTTTCTTATTTTTTCGAAAACGATTGCTATTTCTTCTGTAAATACTGCATTTAAGGGCAAAATGGCCATTTTACAATTTAAATTTATTTTTTGTCAATTTTAAGTCATAAATGCATTTTCTAGTGTTTTAAGCTTATTTTTAATTTTTGGTAATTTTTTGATATCAATAGCTATTTTTTTGCAAATTTTCATTGTCTAAGGGAAAAATGGTCATTTTACAGTTTAAATTCATTTTTTTTGTCAATTTTGAGTCATAAATGCATTTTCTAGTGTTTTAAGCTTATTTTTAATTTTTTGTAATTTTTTTAGACTAATAACTATTTTTCTGTGAATTTTCATTGTCTAAGGGTAAAATTGTCATTTTACAGTTTAAATTCATTTTTTGTCAAATTTTGAGTTAGAAAGGTATTTTCTAAGGTTTTAAGCTTTTGTTTAATTTTTGGTAATTTTTTGAGGCTAATAGCCATTTTTTGTGTATTTTCGTTGTCCAGGAACAAAATTATCATTTCACACCCCGAACGTGTTTTTATCATCTTTAAATTCTAACTTTTATTTTTGAAATGTACTTTGAATTCTTTTTGAAAATTTTAGATATTGCTATCATTTCTTTGTATGAATTTTTAATTTTTGAGGTTAAAAAATATTTTTTTAAATAAAATTAGTATTTTTATTACCGGTGGCGTTTTTGTTATTTTATAGCATTCTTGGTTAATAAGACAAGTGGCCTATAAATACTCCTTTAATCAGCAAAAAATAGGAAGAAAAAAAAAAGAACAGAAACCCTAAAAAACACATTTAATTTTATTCAAAAGGATCAAACACGCACATCAAAACACCACAAAAAACACACATTCAGCCGCCTTCTCCAAAAACGAGATACTGTTCATCTGGTCTTCAAATTCCAAAAGGTAAGTTCTTAGTTGCTTTTCCCTTTGTTCTGATTAGTTTTCTTTCTATTTTTCTATGTGGATTTAATTATATCTTTATTTGCTAAGATTTTAGTTGAGTTTTTCTTTAGATTTTGCCTTCTGTAATTCTGGGTTTATGCTCATATTTCTGGGTTTATGTTCATATTTCTGGGTCCATATTTTCTCTTCTTGCTTCATCTTCTCCACCGATAATCTGCCAAACAATCACAAAAGCCCCACCTTTTAACCACTGCTACCCTCAACTTCAATCATCTCCACCATCTCCAACCACAAATTCTCACCATAAACCACCAGTTATTTCAAAACTTCCAGTCTCAAACCACCATAAAATCACCACCAAGCCATCAATCACCGTATCCTTCTCAACCCTTAATCAATCATCCCCCAATTCCCAGCATCACAACCATCTTACCACCAAGTTCCTACCACCAGCATCACAAAAATCACCATTAATTCCATATCACCAATTCCTTCCACTGCCTACACAATAATCCGAATCAGCCCCAACACCATAAGTTCATATCCAAAACAACCTGTAAATAAAAACAACAGCCCAAAATCACCCAAAATCACCAAACATCAGACCAATTTCATCCAAAACCCATCTCTCCTGCAACTACCCATCCCACAACCAACTCTCACAAGCCACCATTATAAGTCTCATCAACCACACGCCTGCACACATATTCTCGATTCACCAATTGCAGCTCCAAAGAGCTCCTACCCTCCCAATTCTCATCTCAGCGCCACCACCTGCACAACTGGCTCAACCCAACCACCACTAACCCTCCAATTTGCCATTAGTAACCTGAAACCAATACCGTAAGCCAACTCGCCACTCCCCTGCATTCCACAACTCCAAACCTGCAAAAGAAAAAGGCGAACAGATCAAAATTTAAACAGTCAAAATCACAGTCACTACCCCAATTTCCATTTACATCGCACTATCAGATCTCCGCCTCTTCCAATTCACCACCTGAAGCACCCTTCATCTATGCCAATTTCAACCCAAAAGTCAAACACAACCAATGCCAAATCGCCACCCCCACAAAATCTCATGCCATCATATCTCACCCTTCCCCATTTAAAAGGGGTAATTGATTTAAAGAACTTAGTTCCGATGCTTTTGAAGTGAGGAGGGTGAGTGATTGGAGCAACGAAAAGAGAGAAGGGGCGGAGAAGAACAAAAAGGGAAACTAGAGAAGTCGACGGGGACATAGAGAGAATCAGAGAAGAGAGCAAGAATAGCTAAAAAGGGGGAGAAAAAGAAAGGGCTCGACAGAGAGAATCTGAGAAGGAGATGATCGGGAAGGTGGAGAGAAGTGAGAAAGAGAAAATAGAGAAAGAGAGGGATGGTGAGATAAAAAGAAAGAGAAAACAGCAGATGGAGATTGAAAAAGAGGAGAAAGAGCAATGGAGAGAACTGAGAAAATAGAAAGCAGACGAGGGAGAAAGGTAAGGAATGGCGAGGGAAAGAAGAGAAAGCAAGGAGAGATTGAACTGAGAGAGAGAGAGAGAGAGAGAGAGAGAGAGAGAGAGAGAGAGAATGGAGTCTGAAGAAAGAAGAAGACTAAGATGGAAGAGAGAAAGGGAATCAGAGAGCAAAAATCTGAGAGAAGAAAAAAGATGAGCAAAGAGAGAGAGGAAGATGAGAGAAATTTGGAAATTGGGAATTTGTTTTTTTAGGCTTCAATTATTTTGTCAATTTTGGTTAATTGCTCGCTTATCTTCTTTTGGTTGTTTTATTTTAGTTTTAATTTGGTAATTAACCTGGTTAATTAAGTTAATTTAATTAATATGTTCAGTTTGTATCTAGTTTGACATTAACAATTTAGGTACTTTACTATAAAAATAGATATTGTTTGAGCTTTAAACCCCCCAGAAGTTGATAGTTTTCACAATGCCCCTTGAGTTTCTTTCATTTAATGCAATTGAGTCTTCATTAATTATGGACTGTCCCATCTATGCTCAATTAGGTCCTCTATCCTTGCAATTTGGCACCCAAATTTGTTGGAATTATTTTTTTGCCCCCCATTTTGCTTTAATTTTCAATTGCTCCCCTTAGACTTGCATGAATTTCAATTATCCCCCTTAAGCTTTATAGAATTTTATTTTTAGTCCCCTTAGTTACTAGAACTCACATTTTACCTCAATTTGTCAATAATTATATATTTTATGCTTTAATTATTTATACCGAGATGCCTTGACTTGTTTGTTCCTTTTGAGTAGTATTTGTACCGGGTTTTCGAGAAGTATCCCTATTTCTTATTAATTTCTCTTTTATGTGCTTCAATGTGCTTTTACGTGATTTTTATGCATTTTTATTCATATATTTCATATTTGACATGCTATTTGTGTATTTATTTATTATGCTTTTTAATTTTAAATTTTATTATTATTTCTTTATTATTATTTTGACAAAAAGTGTAATATATATATATTTTTGTATTTAACTAGTCAATGTAATAATTAGGTTATATTTTGTATATTTTATAAATATTTGTTTTTAGATACTAAGTGTAATAGATAGGTCGTTTTATTTTTTTCCCCTCCTAGAAAATTGTAGCGAATTCCCCCGATGTAATAGTTAGGGTTATGTTCTTTTGTGTTTATTTGTTTTATCGCTTTCCTTAGGATTTTGCATCTAAAATATTATGTTCACGTGTTATGTGTTCCTATTTGACTTTATATGTCTTTATATGTTTAATTTACTTTTTTAATTCATGCTTTACCATTTAATTCATATTTTATGTTATTTTGTCACCACACTAATTCAACGCTAGTGAAAATCCTTAGAAAGGGCTAGTTCAAAACTAGACCTTTAGGGCATTTTAGTGTTAGGTGCACTTGTATGCATTTTACATCCCACTTCACACATTTTTAGTTTTCCTTCCATTTTGCATGATTTTTATTACTGTTATTACTATTATTATTATTATTTTGATATATTTTCAAGTGCATGACATCTAAGTTGCACTTCACTTAGAATTTAGGTCATTTTTGTGTGATCCAATTAAAAATAGTTGCCTACTCACGTGGGAAGCGGTGACATACATGTCATTCCCCCCTCCGTGAGTAGAAATATTCAGTCACGAAATATTAGTCCCCCATACCCGTCATGTTGTATACCCATTTCCTTCTTTCACTTACTATATATTATTATTTATTTATTATTATTTTATTTTTTTTTTTTGAATTTCATTTTGCATAGATACTCGTGACTCTTTCGAGGCCTCGATTCGGGTTTTGCAATTAATGTGATAATTTCGACCAAATCTCGACAGAACCTTTCGATACTCACATTTAGATTTAGGATTTGCATTCATTTAGACACATTCAAAACGCGATAGAATTTAGGGTTATTTTAAAAAATTTTGATTAAACCTTGCAACTAGTCTCGGTTAGGTTGAAAGGGTGCCTTAGGCGCAAGCCTTTGCCTTCTCTTTCTTCAAATGTGACTCCCGAACCTTTCTCTCGTTTTTCGTAGACCGGAGTCGAAAAGGGGTTTTAAATGATTTTTTTTTAAATTTTACTTTTGTTTTTGCTAAACGATTTTTTTAGGTGACTTGGTACACCCTAAGTCGGTACCAAGTGGCGACTCCATTTTTTAAGATAAAACCCTTTTTCAAAATTAGTTGGCCAAAACTATCGCATCTTTTTAGTCCCGACCTCTTCTTTTATTTTTTAAAATGCTATTTTTCCTAAATAAACACTTTTTCAATAACAATTCAATTTTTCTCACACACGCACAGTTTTTTTTCAAATAACTATCTTTTCAAAAAGAGTTACCAGACCAAACCGTCTTTCAGAACGCGACGATCAACGACCCCACCGCTAGTCATTTCAGGGCGCAACACATCACATTCCCAAATTTTTTTATTGAAAGAAGTTTTAATACAAGAAATTATTTAGAGGTACAGTTGAATAATTGAATCCAACCTGAATTTCATTGAATAAAAGCTAACTATTATAATATAAAGCAAAAATGTACAATAGTTATAAAGCTTCCTAATAATAATCTTAGCATGTCAACATTGTTTGGGTACATTGAATCCCATATAAAAGTCCTTAAAAAAAAATACCAAAATGACATGATTATCCATTTCTTTTAGAGAAAAAAGGAAAAATTAGTCCGTATACATCTAGAATGAACTAACGACTACAAATTACATTATTGAACTCCTAACAATGAATAATGCATCTTGGAAAATATGGGATTGGTTGCCGACTGACGTATCCCTTGGTCCCACAGGTTAGCTATTTGGTCGAGAAAGGTTGTCGGAATGTTCAATGGTTTGTCGGGTAGTTGCTACTATTTGCTCAACATGTCAGATACAACATCAGCTGCTTCGAGTGCGAGCTAATTGGTCATGTGGGATAGCACACGGATTAACAGCACAAATAAACATGCACATGGATGGTTTGGGTGCACAGGCTGGTAATATTAATGAGTGTAGACATAGACACGATCAAGCGTATGGGCACATAAATAGATAGGCGCACATACATGATCGAAGTATCAAGCATGAATAAAGATATAGCTATTCACTCTGTTAACAAAATGCAAACTTAATTAACTAATCCAGCGACAATATGAGAATGTGTGCGAACTTGTTTGGATCGACCTTGTGCACAATCAACAAACATTTACAGGCTTGCAAGATCTTAGGAATTGAGTGTAGCCAAAACTTCTAAATCATCTACTAAATCATGGGGTATTGTCAAATGGTGACCTATAGCATTCTCCCCTATCTAATTTGGCTACATACTCATACTTAGAAATTTTTCAAGCATTAATCAAGTTTTGAAAGACTTGGAGATTCGGAGCCCATTTTCAGATATTTTCTTCATCGTTACATCATTTCTATTTCACAAGGTATTCTTGATAATTTTTATATTTTCATGTCTATCATTCGATTATCAATAATAGTTTCGATAGTTCATTTTTTCAAAACATGGATATTTAGATCATGGTGGACGGTCCGTACCTTGGTTAGATTTCAATGTTTCATGATAAGCTTTTTAAAAACTAACATAATAAATTGAATGTACCTTCTGTAAAACTGAGACATTAATTTTGTAAACTAGTTTGCCAATACATTTTAACACGGTCACATGGATGGTATATTTTGCAAAATGCAGGCATTTCTCATTCCTCGTGTACCAATTGTACTGTTGGTTAGGTAATTTTATCATTTTGTCTCCCACTTGGAATTTAATGATGCACTAATTTTGTTCTACATAATTATTCATAACCTACTTAACTTTCTCAAGATAACTGCGAGTAGTTTCCATGATTTGTTTCTATTCTTGAGAAAAATTTTGTACTTTTCCAGTAGCATCAACCCTAGTTATATCTTCAAAAATGCTTTTGTTAGTCGAAAAGCTCTTTTAGATGTAGAAGCACAAGTAAGCAACATCCAACAATTATGTCTAATTCTTCTGCTTGGCGGATATAAAGTGTTGAAAGTATTCCTCCACCATGTTGCTAAATTGTTATGTCTAGCCATTAGAAACAAGGTTCACCAATTCACACTCAATTTGGTTCCAAATATCATAAAGATTTTAACTCAACGAGATATTGGTGAATTGCAAATCATTAAAAATATCTTGTGTGATCTCTCAATACTTGAAAATATGTTCGAAGAAGAGTTGAATGATTTCTTTTACAATTACATACTAATGTTGGGATAAAAGTTGCATATTTCAAAAATGGCCACCATATAGAAAGGTCTCAAACTTTTGATGAATCGGCAATAAAATCTAGTAAAACACTTTCCTTATATCTTTCTTGGACTAGCAAGCATGGTTCGCCATCGCAAATTGCGGTCGCGTTGTGGTCCATCGCGGTGTATAGGTTGAATATTGGGTGATACGCATATTATAGTATATAAAAATTTTAAAAAATTTTAAAAAAATTACTAAAAATAAAAAATACCATAACTAACACAATTATCAAATTAAATTTACTAAATACTTACATTGTCATAGA
This sequence comes from Mitragyna speciosa, assembly GCA_024721245.1. Lineage (NCBI taxonomy): Eukaryota > Viridiplantae > Streptophyta > Magnoliopsida > Gentianales > Rubiaceae > Mitragyna > Mitragyna speciosa. The sequence goes on from CM045552.1 coordinate 30,514,132, forward strand.
TAGTCACTAATTATTTAAATAAAGTAATGCTGTATAATCGTAGACCTGTAACATTAGTAATAAATGATTTTAGCATCAATTTTATATGACATCACTTAAATATAAGAATAAAACCATTATATCTTATATAATACAATAAAAATTATACAAAGGAAGTAGTAATGTTTACTTGAATACAAGAAAAGAAAGAGATACATATCAAATCATATTACAAAATACAAAAACCTAAAGAAGCAAGAGTTCGTACCATATTCTCAATAACAATTTCCATCATAAATTGATCAACTGCAATGCTCAAGTGATTGATCTCAAATTTTTAAAATAAAAAATAACAATAATAAATATCATTGAAATATTAAATTCAAAATGTATGTATAGATCTTGAATTCTATCAAATATAGTAACAATATATTTTTACTTTCTTTACGTACCTCTTAATACCATGTAGAATGACGAGGAGGTTCAAAATCATGCTATCTCTTTGCCTATTATAGCAAGAACAAGGCATTTGCACTTGGTTTCTTTTTTGCGAATGTATGAACTATATTGTTCGTCCCTTAAATTTGATGATGCACTAGATGAACCATGATCAAAATATGGCAAAGGTGGTGGATTTGATCCAAATTCCTAACCTCCGTGATAGTAACCGAACCCTTGATAGTGCAAGCTATCAGTGGTGCTATTGGATGAACCATAATTATTTCCATAATAGCTAATGCTACTTGAATCAGATGCAGATTTCCCGTGATATGTTCTAATTGGCCGATTATAATATCCACTAGTAGAAACACTAGTGGACCTCTAAAAATGGCTAGGTCCACCGTATGATCCGTAGTTAGACTAATAACCAGTGAAAGGTACATATGATCACTCAAACTCATGTCCTAGCCTTCTAGAATCATAAGCTCTGTATGAATGACCTATATTCAAATCTTGCATATGCTCATGAACTCCAGAGTATCTCCTAGAATTTGAGTAGTAAGAAGAGTCATGTTTGCTTGAGAATTCAATTATCCTGCTCTAATGTTGCCGCTGTGCTTCTATGCCAAGACGATAACCATGATTCGTATCTTGAGTAGCATAATAGTTATCATTTTCTCGAACCCATGACATGCCACCAGTATATTGGCTATCCTAATAGTTTCCACCACCACCACTAACATTTCTTGGATAAGAATCTCTTGTGTTTGCCCCTCCATTATCATCATCAACGTTACCGCTGTTATCTTCTCCACTACTAGAGTTGTTAGTAGAGGAAGATGAAATGGGTTTTGAAATAAAATTTTTCTTCCCAGTAGTCTTGCTTTTGCTTGTAGATACTTACTCCTTATTCTACACAATTGGCCCGTCATTGTAATTTCTACTTAAAATTTAAGACTGGCTATCGATCAATTGAAATCTTGCAAATTTAACTTAATTCTTGCAAGTTATTAGAGAAAAATATTGGGAATAAGAAGAACATACAATTGGTCCATCATTGTACCCAAAAGGCATATGCTCCTTGCCTTCATGTGTATGACATGTGTTTAATAATTGCTACAATTTACAATATTATTTGGTGGATCATTCTAGTATATAATTATTATTCTTCAACTTTTTTAGTTTCCTTTTAGTAGGGAGAGTTGTGTTTACGTCTCTAAGGTTTTGGGTCCATAACGGTGCATACCGATACATATCGTCGAGATTTCGGCCGATATTCACCGATATAGTGTTATACTATTCATATCGGTGGATATCGCCGATTTCTCAGTGATATGTATCCGATATAGTTCAAAAGATGATGCGGGTAACGGTATCGTAACGGTAGGCTCCGTTCTAGTTACGACTCGGGCGATACATCGCGGACTCGGGTAATATGGCGAACCATGCTAGCAAGTGTAGTCCATTCTTCTTCTAACAGTCAACTTTATCTTGCTAGTAATAAGGCACATTTGTACTAAATTATCTACGTCATCTTGTATCGATATTTTTCCTGTTTTACTAGGTCGACCGAATATTGCACACTAGGTTCCCTTGGTGTAATCTTTAATATTAGTAGAAACCTGACTTTCATGTAAAGCAGTATTAACCCATCGTACTTAAAAGCAGTGATTAGCCCATCATACTTATCTTTGGTTTAAACATTCTATAAAGCGCTTGTATTAATAGTTTTGTCCTATGTGTCTCCTCGCCTTTTTCGTGACGAAAATGTCCTAATTAAGTTGTTTCTTATTGTTTTAGGCCTTTATTTACTTGCATGGTTAGGAGGTTCATCTTAATAGACTTTCCAACTGATGCATGAACCATACATGGATTGCTGGGTTACCATAAGGATACACAACCGTCCACTTATCCCACAAAGGTTCCAATAAAATCATCAATGTTTGTTTTCTGTGGATAAACCAATCTATACCATGAATGAACTAGTTTTAATGTTAACTCCCTTAGTAACTCCAATGATAGGTTGAACTACAAAGCTAATATCTTGCACACTGCACGTGTACTTTTCAAGTGCTAAACCCAAGTGTTCTACCTCTGTGCTTGCAAGGTTATTATGAGTTGCCCCTGTATTGACTATTGCTCAAATTAGTTTCCTATCTACCTTCAAATTTATACACATGATCCCATTTTTTCTACTCCATAAGTCGACCTTCTTCGATCTCATCCTTTTCAAGAGTTGATAAGGTCGTTTCCATCATACCAAACAATGTGGTTATCTGTTTGATGATTGCAAGGTTGTTTGGCAACCATTATTGCATATAGTTTACTGATCACCATATCAATCTTGTTATCAAAGGTTGGATTATGTTTTGGTTTCCTAGTTAGACAATGACTTGCATTTGTAGGAGAATTCCTTTATAGCATCCTGTAGATGTTAATCCTCTAACTCTTCGCGATTGTCTTTTTCTAAAGACAAACTACTCTTGGCTATGATTCTTATTCTCGTCAAACAATGCATTTAAAAGGGCCTGTTTGAGATATTTGATAATCTTGTGTTGACCATTGCATACAAAGTGTCATTGCTCTATTTTGCATTTTGATTGCCAAGGCTTCAACTGTTAGCTTGCCTTGCTTGGTCATCATCTGTCAATCATCAAGTTTCTTGATCTCAAATTTCTACATACATCACCACAATTTCATATCGTTGGTTAGATACATGGTCGCAATAATCAAGTATTGTTTCTAGCATTTATAGCTTCAAAGTACTGTTCCTAGTTAAAAAAAGTTCTCTATCCTTTTTGCATTTCGCGTCCTACCAAACGATTTTTTGTAGGGTCTTTTGGCCTATTAACACTTGCATCACATCCTTAGTGGGAGTAAGAATTTGTGTTATGTGTTTCTCACTTTATGTAATGTCAAAAAACTATTGTATTAATTGGTTTAAATACCCACGCTCCCTTTCCTCTCACTTATGTCCTTCAATTAAATACAATAAAATTTTCCAAAAAAAATTCAATAAATAACTTATATAATTAATGTTAGTGATTAAGGCGCACTCAATACGTGTGCAAATAAAATAAGTTAAGATTATTTGTATAAATTAATTTTCATGAAAATCTAAATTATATTTCAAGAATAAAATAGAAATTCTATAAATAAAACTATGCTAATGAGTAGTTATTTATAGCTAGCTATAAGTATGGGTAGTTATTAAATAGTATTAAACTTTTTTTTGAAATTTCATAAGAGATATAGATTTAAAAAATTACACACACTATAATATGCCAAAATTACTAGTTACGATTAAGAGGATGTGCTAGATGTTTTTCTTTAGAGGGCTAAAATTATTGACCTTGTTATAATACCCTGAACTACACGGTAAGTATTTAATACCACTGAAGGGTAGCTACTTACACCTATAAAATGCCCTCACTCACTGAAAATTCACCGTAAATTATTTCACTATTCGATCCAGCAAAAAAACAAAAAAAAAAGGTAAATTTGAAATACAAGAAAATTACAGCAGCGGCCATTTTTTTAGTGAACGGTGGGTGGAGTCCTCCTCCGACCATTGATGTCATTGTTCTGGTTCGTACTTGGCCAACTCGCTGAAATTGAATCCATGGTGAATTTCCCAAATTTTCCTCTTTATTATTTACAGAAATTATCCTTTTTCTGGCTGACCCTTTTATGTGAATATATTGAAAATCTGATTTATTTGCATCTTTTGATTTTCTTGATAGTTCTTGGCCGGTTAATTGATGAGGGATTGTCAAAATAAGATCTTGATTAAGAATATCGACATGAATACTCTGCAAAGATTTATGGAATATTAGGGTTTTCCAATTTTTTGTTGTGGGGTCTGGTATAGTACAAGATGCTTTATTGTATTGAATTTTAGAAAACATAGATTAAATGATAAGTGGGTTTTTGTTATTCTTTTAATTTTTGAACATTATCTTGTTCTTAGAGTACTTTTCAATATAGTTTGAATCTAAAATGCCCATTTTGATTTATAGAGGATCAAGTTATGGTGATCAGGTTTTTCAAAAAAACGAGCTTTACTGTCCAGATTAGAGGTATTAGTGAATGATAAAGAATGCCTGAAATATATGATGTATCGGTACCATTGTTGGCTTTTTTAAGTCAAATGAATTTATTTCTTTGTATCAGTGTGATAGCCATGCCTTCTGCTTCAATCCCGAGTTTGAAATTGGGATAAGCTATATGCCTAATATCAAATCTTGGTTGTGTAATTGCATGTAAATTGTATTGTTTTCAATCTTATGGTTTCTTGAATAGTAAATGGTTGACAAGATTGATTTTTTGCAGCTTATTAAAAGAGTGATATTTGGTTGTGTTGTCAGCATGCTAATAGCCTCTTTTACAAATAATGATGAAGTTGTGTAGAGTTTCCAGAATAGGAATATTTTGGTAATGTGGAGCTATCTACTGTTAACTTGTATGTATTCACAGGGTACTGCAAAGAAAGTAATAACAAAAGAAGAGTGGGAGAAAAAGCTGAATGATGTAAAGATTAGGAAAGAAGACATGAATAAATTGGTGATGAACTTCCTGGTGACAGAGGGTTATGTTGATGCAGCTGAAAAATTCAGAATGGAATCTGGGACTGAACGTATCCTTGTCATTCTTCAGGATAACCAATTTATGTATATTTTATGTGGTAACGCAGCGTTTGAAGGATTTGGGTTGACATGATTTGCTTTTCCTTATGACTTTATAGCTGACATTGATCTGGCGACCATAACTGATCGGATGGCAGTTAAGAAGGCAGTGCAGTGTGGTAATGTGGAGGATGCGATTGAAAAGGTCAATGATTTGAACCCTGAGGTATGATATTCCAACTTCTAAATTTTGCTTGTCTATCAACTATCCCACTCTTCAAAAAGAAGAAGTTTGTATATGCATAAACTAAACAAGGTTTTGACAGTGATATATTTTACATCTTTTCAGTCTTACTAGTGATATGTATATATATATATATATATATGTATATATATAAATATATATATTTCTTTCGTTCACTCGTTATCTTCTAATTGGGAGGGTGGGGGAAGAAGTAGATGTAGACATCATACATCAAATTGGGACTGTGGGGGAAGAAATTGGTATAGGCATAATTTAATTGGTCATAGTATCCTTGCATATAGTCAGCAAATATGAGGTCAATCACACATTAATGCGAATGCAAAGCACATCAAACTGGTATAAGCAGAGTTGTCTAAACTCACAAATTTGCAGATTCAAGACATTGACGAACATATATTTGATAGATGTTGGATGTAATTGATGTGTTCATGATGCTACTCCTCCCACATCCTACCCCAAGGAAGAAAAATATGGAACAAGAAATGAAAGAGGGCAAGAGTAATTAAGAGGGAAAAGATAGATTTTTGTTACTAAATGTGCTTATGATGTTATTACATTTCGGATTAGAAGTTTAGGATTGTTTTAAGCTACTCTTAATCGACACTATGTTCAGTTGTTGGCACTATTACTCTATGCAAATGGAGATTAATAAATGCTTGAATGAATGATGGATATGAAGATCTTGAAACTAATGTGGTTAAAAATAGGAATTTGATTAGATCTTGCTGTTTGATAGCAGCTTTATGGAAGAATTAGAATTGGCATCTTGGGGTTCCTTTATTTAAAACTACCTCAATGTTTTCTTTGGTGATCCAAGTATTTGATTTGATGACAAAGGGTTGGGCTTGATTTCAATCCAGCCGTCATGGGAATTTAGATTTATGTATTCCAAGATATCCATCCCAACCCCCCCCCCCTGGGCGCGGGGAAACAACAACCAACAAGGGGCGGGGGGGAAGAGAGAGAGATAGAGAGACTGAAGGTGTTAAATAAATTTTAACAAGACATGTTTATCATTGGCATTTGACAAGCACAAATTTGTGATGTTTAAGATGCTGATTTCTACAATTGCTACATAATTAAGAATTTTTCATGCAGATATTGGATACAAATCCCCAGCTCTTTTTCCATCTTCAGCAACAAAGATTGATAGAATTGATCAGGAACGGAAAAGTCGCAGAGGCTCTAGAGTTTGCTCAGGAGGAACTTGCTCCAAGGGGAGAGGAAAATGTAATTTTTGGCTTGTTATGTACCCAAATGTTATCTGTTAATCTACTGTCCATTCTCTAATTGCACTAAATGCTGCTAGTTAAGTCATGGCTAGTTCTATACCACAAGTGACTCGATATTATATATCTTTATTTCTGCTTATGCTCGTGGAATTAGACACATGAATTTCAGAACCTCTATGGGAAAAACTCCTGAAAAATTCACTATTTAGCTTGCTTCTTGTTTTTGGTCTAAATACCTGATCCTCAAGAGAAACGGATTTTTTTTTTACAGCAAAGTTTTTTAGAAGAGTTGGAGAGGACTGTTTCGTTATTGGCTTTTGAAGATGTCAAGAACTGTCCTGTTGCCGAGCTTCTGGATATCTCACAGCGCTTTAAGACTGCAAGTGAAGTCAATGCGGCGATCCTTACCAGCCAAAGCCATGAAAAAGGTGACTCTTTATTCGCTGGAAATACTTTTCTAAGGTTGATGCTTTATGAGGATAGATGTAGAAAAGAAAGCGCATCATGTTTTGTACCATTTTCTTTGTTCCTTACCACCTCTGAATAAAAATAGTTCTTCATGTTTTCTTGTCTCTCCTAATGTCTGTGCTGTTATAATCATGGCCATAGATGTGCATGTCAGTTTGTCTGATTGCTTGAGAATTGCAGGAGTTTCATTTTGAAGAGTTTAAGTAGAGTGGAACCGATCATTAAGTGTTCAAACTCCACTAGTGTAATCATGAAAATTGTAGATTTTTTTTTTATCCTAAGCTCTGAAGGAAAAAAATTAGAATTTTAGTTCTTTGATGCAAACTTCAAACTCTTTTTTTTTTTTTTCCCCTTTCCGTTAATATATGTGATTAGTCATAATCATGGACATAGATATGTGTAGCAGTTGTTCTGATCGCTAGAGAGATGTTGATGTTTCATTTTGAAGAATGTAAGTAGAGTGAGCCTAGCATTAATTGTTCAAACTCCACTGGTTTAATTTCAAAAGAAGCTTGAGTTCACTCGATGAGTATTCAAGTAAAAGATATTGTATAGAACTCATTCATAAAAATCTTAAGCAAATCTTTTTAAAGCTCGTTCAGCTTGTATTGTTAATCCCATTATGTTTTTTGTTTCTCTTACCATGTTGGGTACAGTTTTCATTGCAAGAATAACAACATCAGAACACGAGACAACTGGAACATGAAAGCATAGGGGTTAAAAAAAAAAAAAAAAGAGCACCGAAAATTGGGATCTGAATTCTTGAGGAAATCACAACTTAATCACATATGCATATCAATTGGATTTGAAATCCATTAAAAGTCTGAGTTTCTATGCCTTGCTTCTAAGGGTTGCGCACATATCTGTGTTTCTTTAATCTAATTTGTTGATCAGAGGAAGAAGAGAACATGGAGAGATGGAAGGAGGAAGAAGGGGGGAGGTGGTTAGCCAGGCTGCTGGATGAAAGAGGATGAAGAAAAAAGAGGAGATAGAGAGATGGTGAGGCTAAGGGTGAAATTACTGGAGAAAGTCTTGGCCGCTGACTGTTATGTAATGGATTTAGATTATCGGAGAACAAAAATTGGACAGCGTGATGAATATATAAGAAGTGTGGGGAAGAGAAATGGGAGGCATAAGCTTTGATGCAAGTGTAACTCTACTTTTAGATGAGTGTATTTATACCCTTGGTGACGAACAGGGTCAAGCTCTCATGAAATGATTCTATTTGCTCAATTAGGAATAGAGTTGAATCTGAAGATCAATCCTGGTTTGTTTGCTGAATAAATGGGCAATAAACAAGCTCAAATGAGCTTTATGATAGTTAACAACTTTATGTCTAAGCTGTTGATTGTGTTAATTTGATAAATTTGGGCGAGTTAATGTAAAAAAAGTCTTGACTCATTGCAAATGGGATTCATCTAATAAATTTGAATGGAAGGATCTTGATCTTCCCCTGCATTTTAGTGCATTTGATTTGAAGTGAGAGAACTGTGGAGCAGAGCATTGCACCTTGATTTGGTGCTTTCTTAGGAATAAATTTCTTTCTCATTTTGTTTTTCCAAGAGAAAGACTAGCAGCAGGGGGAAATGAACTTTTAACAGTGTGACAATGGTTTTGTACTAGCATTTTGAGTAATGAATTTGATTCCTGAACTTGGGCTCTGACCCACATTGATTAGAAAAATATAGCATCATTTCATAATGCCATAAAATTCTTTTTGTAAATGATACTAATTTTTATCTTTTGAAACAGCATGTTGAAATCAATATTTGCTTTCATCGTTTTCCTCCTTTGGAGACATTGTAGGGTTAACAAGGCGCAACTGGAACGTGTATAGCAAAATCTAAGTCCATTTTAAGGTTGCTTCTCTTGCGACATCGGTGATGGATATGGTTTAGTGAGAACATACTTATCTGTCAATGTCGATGCTAATGTTTTCAATTGTTATAGAATTTTTAGTGATATACTCTTTTGTCGTGATTTTGAGGACAGTAGCTAAGTAAATCTGCCAATTCAAAACAAAAAATTCTATAAAATAATTCAATGCTTATGCAGTGTGTATTATTGCTACTTTTGTCACACAAAATGCTTTGATGGACCACTTTAAGCTGCAAGTCAACTTCTCTGCGTCTTGTCAAATTCAATATATGTCATCAATTACCTGGACAATGTACCATGTGTCTTGAAGATCATGTGCATAACAGAAGATTATTAAATTTGTTTTTCTCCTTGTATATTACCTTTCTAATGGATAGGCATTCATTGTTTTGAGCTCCTGCATTTTCAACTTTTGAACTTATCATAAAATGGGGATAAGGAGTTCAAAACATCTTTAAATGTTTATAACCTTTGATGACTGGATGACAGATCCTAAGCTGCCCAGCTTGTTAAAGATGTTGATATGGGCACAAAACCAACTTGATGAGAAAGCTGCTTACCCTCGCATAAATGATATATCTTCTGCCACTCTTGAAGGTCCTAGTGTTTGAAAGGCATGAAATCTTCTTGCTTGTGTGATTCAAGGTTTGCCCATCTGATACTGCTCATTCACAGTATGACGACGAAGAGATTGGGACATAATGTATTTTACCTGGAAGGTAGTAGTTGATTTACTCGTTCATGAATGTCATGGTAGTTGATTGAGTCATTCATGGATGTTATTTTAATTAATTTGTACTTTCGTAGGGAATAGTTTTATTTATAGAATGCCTTGAATGTACAGACAATGGAAACTATCACGTATTTCTCTTTTTCGTTATGAATGTTGCACTTCTACTAATCTCGCGTGTAATAAATGAGACTTTGTTTTGCTTTTCTTTACAAGATGCAGCATTAATGATGGTTATAACTGTATGGCAATAGTGATGGCTCTCTTTATGGATCTGTGTGTGTGGTTGGTCAGGGTATACATTAATTTTGTACTTTCACTTTTATTCACAACAAAATGTTGAGACATTTAACAGCACTCTCAGCTGGCGAAACTGCAAGCCGGATTTGGTTATTGTATTCTTTTCTTTTTGTTTTTGGAAATGTTATTGTATTACTTGTGTTCAAGAACAGAGATATTGCTTACTGACAGGCAACTGAGGCGAGTATAGTAGAGAACTTAAATTTGGAATTGTTCTTTATTTTAATCAATAAGCTAGAGAAAAGGAGAATATGTTTGTACAAGTGTACAGACGGAAGAGTAGCGGAAGAGCATCACAATGTGATGTTACTCTAAAGCAGAACAGACGAACATTTTAGCATGAAATATGAACCAGAGTATTGAAATACAAAAACATACAGAGTTAAGACCCCACCCAGATGACAAAAATCCGAGTAGTAGTGGCAGTAGTACTTCTGGAGCAGTTTTGGAGTTTAGAGTTAGGAGGCTGCTGGTAAAATGTTGCTCGTGCTTTTTCTCCCATTTCACAGCAGCCATCATCAAAGTTGAGGGCATAACTCGAGGGATCATACCGGAATTTGAATTGCTGTTTGCCTTTTCCACTGCCAGCATTCTTGATAGCCTTCTTCATTTTCCGGAAAAGGCTTCTGCATTGCTTCTTACTGAAACTATTCATCCATGACAAACTTCCTGCCAATCCCATCGTGTTTTAAATCACTGAACCTTGTTTATCTCAATTCCAAAATGAAGAAGAACCAGCCAACCCCCAAGTTTCTGAGTCAAACCATGCAAATGAGCCTTCTTTTTTCCACTTGAAGTTTCAATATTAACACTTGTCACCGCAAAAGTAGAAGTCTGAATTCTGTTTTTACCTGAGGTTAGAAACAAGTTATTATCAAGAACATACGAGACAAATATGCACGTGAAATGGTAGGCAAATGCTTTGCAGAATTTGATAATTGGATGTAGTTTTTGGGTTCTTTAAAGGTAAAAGAAAAGAAAATATCTAACAAGTTCAGAATGCAGAAGCTAAAGTGACTTGCTGTGCTATGTAATAAAGTGGTAACTGAAAGACCCTTTATGCATTTATGAAAAACTACTAACCAGAAGAAAACTGAGGAATAAATCCTAAGGTTTTAGTGGGAATGCAGATGAGACCAAAAGTAACAAAGAGGTGCAAATCCTTGCGTATCTTTTAAAGACAAACTGTGCCCCTACCAGTTGCGGGCTCCGCCACAGTGCTACTGCTTTTTCTTGCATTGGGAGACTCAAATTCCATGATCCAGAGAGAGACAAAGAAAGAAACAGATTGCCATGGCAAGATAGCTCCGCCCCTGTAGCACACTATCCAATTAGTTGTAACAATACAATGCTGCTTTTCAGAGCTGAATTCATCGGCAGTTAATAATCAATTCCTCGTTCCCATTTTATACATCGTACTAGTGATTGTTATAGGTGCAATATTTATGTGGAAAATTGTTTAGGAGATTAGGTTGCAACACTTGTTCTAATTTTGAATAGTTTAAAACGAGCCATGAATTAATGTGTCCAAAGTGACATTTTCACATGTAAATTTAACTTAAATAAAAATCTGACTAAAATTGCACTCTTAACCTTTGATATATTCAAGGGTCTCAGTCAAAAATTTGTCCCTTGGCTAATACATTGGTCCTCACAAACACAAACAACTTTTATGAATTTCTAACTTTTCATGTTTTTTTACGTAATTTTGTTCGTAAAATGGTCAACTTGGGTTAAAGAAATACTTAAAAATTAATTTTTAAAAGACTAAATCGTAATGCCAGTTCAAACACCTGAAGGGCTATCTCAACTGTAAGAGTGATAAAGTGTGTCTTCTCCTTCAAGATTTAGCCAATTCAAGCCAAACCAGCAGTAGTATTTATCTTTTGTATTCACAGTTCCCCTTCAAATGCACCTGTACTCAAAGTATGTTCCCTCACATATAGGCCATGAATTATACAAATGCAAACTATGACCATAGATCATATTTGGTAAAGTAAAGCTAATTTGTAATATGATTTCTCGAAATGTGATTTTATAGAAAGAGAAAATTCCTCAGAACTTACGTACCGAATTCAATATTTAACTCATATTCATATGGATGTTTAACACTCTATTTTTGTGTATAATGAGCCTTGGATTATTGTAACACAGACTTAAACATAATTGTGTAGTTTCTTAGGTAAGCATATGGAGACCGAAGACTTTTGATCATGGATATCATTGCTAACTGTGCAGTATTAGGTCATCGGATTCTTGAGTTGCTATTGCCAAAAGTTTGAGGTTCAAACTCTAACTTTGACAGTTAAAAAATTAAGAAAATTTAGTTTAGATAATATATTAGCAATCACATATCAAATTATATGTGACAAAAATTTTGACACTTACCTCAAATTGCGTGAGACATATCTTTTAATGATCTTTGTAATGATAATTGAGTTGAAAAAAAAAACTAAAATGAAGAAATAAAGGTAATTCTAGACCCAAAGTATAGAGACTGATGAATTCGAAACTTATTACCCCACTATTTTAGGCTTTGGAGTAAGAATCATGTGAAATAATCAGCGAGGAATCTTGTTATCTGATCCATCAAATCAAAGTACCCTTTTTCCTATGAATTCATTTGTCGCCTACAAAAGGTAATGTCAGAGCAGTTTGGGGGTAGTGGATTTCTGCAGTAACCATTTTGGACTTTGCAGATTCTGAATAAATTCTCTTTTGTCCGACTCCAGAGTCTCCTTTCCCCTTGGCTTCTCCTGCCTTCGCATCACATCACACCACTTGCTTGCTGTTACTGGCTGATTCCCAGTAAAGTTGAATTGGCATTTCCTGGTTATTTTGTTCGTGTACACACTACAAAAATGTGACCTCAAGGGTTTATTTGTTAGGATTAAAAATATTTTATTAAAAAATATTTTGAAAATATTTTTAGTGCCAAACACCAAAAAATATTTTTCTGTGTAAAATATTTTTCAATTTTACTTCCTTTGACTTACATACTTAATAAATGTAAGTTATTTTTCTTAGGGTTCAAGAATGACATTAAACCTTCAATACGTACTTTTATAATTTTAATTACCAAACTAATGTTTTTAATTCTTGTCAACTAATTTTTTTCATAATTTTGGGCTTCACAATAATATGATTATAGTTATGTATATTTTACCATTATGTTATTTTGAAGATAATTATAAACAAAATAATATCTAATTAACTTTAATTACTTGTCAAATATTTATTGTAATTGTTATTATTCTATTTAACTCATATTAACAACTAAAAAAATCAAAAAAAATTATTTTTCAAAAGATTTTCACATTACCGTTCAAATACCAGAAAATTGTAAGTAAAATTTACCTTACAACAAATACAGGATCTGCTGATGAGACTAATGCCACAAGTATGTTTCAACCAACACATTTTAGCAAGATTTCATTAGCAATATCTTGGAAAACTATTTGATAATGAGACATCAGCCAAGAAAAATTCTAGGATTTTCGGCTGGGTTAAGATGGGCCGGGTCTTGCCCTGTGGCCTTTTTTAAGGACAAGTTTCTCGGAAATCTCTATTGGCACCGGCTCAACGATTAATGGCCCATGATTTCTTTTCTAAATTCGGGCCCGACAATTGCGGGCCTAAATAGTATAGGATTTAGTCCGTACTTCAAATAGTGGGAAGATGCCACAAATATACTAGATGAGACTCGAGGACCATTCCAGATGAAAAAAATGAATAAAGTTTAGAGTCCCTTTAAAAAAAAAAAAAAGGAGTTTTTTACGCAATGCAATTATCGTAATAGACTAAGGGTGTTAGCATACTGAATTGCTCGAATGTTCGACTCAAACTCAATATTTACATAGCTTGGGCAGCTTGTATGTTAAATGAGCTCAAATTCAAGCAGGGGTCAAACTGCTCGAAAAATACATATTAAATAATATATATGAAATCACTATTTTATCCATATTTCTTTACAAAATTTGAGCTCGAGTTATAACTAATATTAACAAACTCGAGCTTGAGTTCGATAGTATTCAAGCTTAACTTAACTCGACTTGATTATGCTCCCATGATAAACTATTAGAATTCCAGCGTTGATAATTGATCTTAGTTTCATCCAACACACAAGAAACAGCTTTTGTTTTTTAACTTAACTATTTTTAAGGCAAAACTTAACAACTCACGTGTAGGATGTAGCAATGAGATATAAACTAATGTATACTTTGATTATGACTTTAAAACTCATCATCTTTGAACCAAAACTCTCAACGTTAATCATATTTAATTTACCAGATCTTCAAAGTTTCATTGATAAATCATTAAGAAGCTCACGTATAAGAATTATACTATTGATTATGTATATTTTTTCCTTTTGGTTCGAGAATTTTCATTTATGTAAGTAATGTACAAGTATAAACAAGTGAAGTGGCATGCACATGTGACACAGAGAATTGGGCACTTTCTCTCGACAAAGCTGCATCAAGAGCAGGTTGATTGGTTCCCTTGTTGCATGTCTTGCTTTCTGCACCCCTAAGCAATTGCAATCTCCATATTGATTTAATACAGCTATTTCAGTATAATATTGATTTAGGTTTTGTCAAGCTCAAAAAGCAGATAAAGAAGATCTTTGGACAATAGATTGTGCGACATTATGTTCTAACTCAATCTTAAAAAGTTGGTTTCTTGATAAGCAAACCTCGATGATGTCTAGCGCCGAATTAAATTATTCTTACTCAAAGAGACCCCTAATACTAGCAGTAATAGTGAGATTTAGATTTGGTATGTGCCTCAATCTTCTATAGCATCTTTTCTAGATTGACTCCATCTGCTTTTCAGGTGCTTTTTCTTAGTGGTGCATGAAAAGTTCATATAGAGCCAAGCAACATAACAACAAGAAGAATGCACAGTCAAAGTTTATCTTCTAATTAAAGATGGTTGATTGTACATATAAAATATAATTGTGGAATTGAAAAAATATAGAGATAAGAGGGATGGGACACCGTGAAATGATTAGACTTGTCTCTTATTGACTTTCTGCTATATTTTACTAGGCATGATCTTCCGCCTTTGCGGTTGGTTCCCTAAACATGACATTTCCACTGCTCATTAACAGTAATATAGTTGTAGTTTGGAATTTACTAGCAGATTGAATGTGACGGCACACCATTATTTGACCCAAGTGACAATTAGTCTTCATTTGCTTCAATTTTAATTTCTTGGTGTCTCAAGTTCAATGCATGACATCAAATAAGGAGTTTACAGATTAAGAAAAGCATTGGAAAAAAGGTTGGCATAGTAAACAGTTGTGACTTTTCATTTGGTCCAAAATGTCTAGTTGATGTTCATTTTTTATGGCTAAAAACAAATTAAGTCATGTCGCAATAGTATTTATGCATGATGTACAAAGAAAAGAAATAGGGCCAAGAGATAACTGTAGTAAAGAAGAAAAATTTGCTTAGAATTGATTTGTTTGAATCAGAATCAGACAATAATATGCATAGACTTCTTGTTCTAATGAAATGGATAGTTTGGATTTTGGAAACCCCTTTAGTCCATTCCAGTGTATTACATTTCAAGAAATTTAAACAGATTTACTTTATAATCAGTCAATCAACCTTGTTGCCTTGTCTTTATTTAGCTATTACCAACAGATTTTTTAGGTGAACGACAATTTGTGGTATTACGCATTATTGATGTAGACTTGCACACGTAGACATAGAGTACAAAACTTTATGCAGACAAAAGATCAGGAGAAAATGGATTCAATCAAGATTTTGTCCATGTTCTTTTAATCCAATTCGATAATAACAGTAAAATATGCTCCCTGTAGATCTTAAAAGCACTTCTAGATCTGTACATTACCCATGGAATTATATATGTCACCTCAGTTCCTGATCTAATTGAGATCTTGTTAAAGGATTTTGCTATGACATCAATTGGAGACTCAATTTACATAATTGGAAGGAGATTATGCCACAAATGGAGAGTTCACCTCAGGATACCGGTGAATCTGATGAAATTATTTCGGACACAAACATAGAAATACCATCAAGTGTATTATGCTACAATATTCAATGGTCTAAATGTCCAGCTCTTAGTGTACCTAGATATTATAATTTGCAGGTACAGTTTGTGACGACAAAATCTATGCTGCTGCATGGCATTTTACAGTAGTGCATGACCTCTTCATAGATATATATGGACTCCCTTGCCGAGTATGAACAGATTAAGAGCAACAACGGATTATGCATGGAGAAGCTTTGACTACAAGAAGAGGGAGAAAGAGAGAGGAGGACGACGGGAGGAGGGAAGAGGAGGAGGTGGGGGGTCTCTGCAGCCACTGTTTTTTTGTCCAACTTTCGTAGTTCATTTGGACGTCCGCTATGCAATACGTTTTGGCGTACGTTAATTATGTGCAGCGTTTGCTAAGAGTGATTGCCAAAATTTGCTTTTGGAGAATCCCTTTTCACAAAATTAGATGGATAATTTAGCGAGTACTTTTAAAATGTTAAAATTCTATTCTTGTCTAATTAAGTACCCAAATACTTAAAAAATTAGCATGGTCAGACTTTACACCAAATTAATACAATTCCAGCTTATTATTGCTTGTTTGGTTTACCTACAAAAGATGATATGCTGTTTACACCAAGTATGTTTCTATAGCAAAAAAAAAAAAAAAAAAAAAGGGAAGGCTGTTAAAATTTTTGTCTTCACAATAGCAACCTCCACTGGATGCAGCTAATACTTGTGTAAATGAAATGTTCACCTAAAACAGGGAAAGCTTTAGCAATCCAAATCATGATTATGTCATGTCTGGTTGTTTGCAAGCAATAAATTCATAACCTTCGGATTGCATGTTTAACAAGTCAACAAATGATGCTGGCCCTAAGGGCCTACTTAAGAGTAATCCAACAGTGTTTCCGGTCCCTGATGATGT
This sequence comes from Mitragyna speciosa, assembly GCA_024721245.1. NCBI lineage: Eukaryota > Viridiplantae > Streptophyta > Magnoliopsida > Gentianales > Rubiaceae > Mitragyna > Mitragyna speciosa. The sequence continues at coordinate 30,530,984 of CM045552.1, forward strand.
TTCTGAATGGCTTTCTAGTCTAGCCCTTTTCCCCAGATTAATTAAGAGATACAATCTTGTTTTTTTCTTCTTAAACAGGGCCCTACGGTTGAAAGATTAGGTGACACTAAATCAGGTTTTATAGCCATGATTATCTCCTTTTTAACTTAGTATTTTCAATCAATCCACTACTAGCTCACAAGAATTCATTCCCTAAACATGAATGCTTCCTATTTGGGCCCAAGTTGTCCCCATAATTGTAATGCATGAAGAAAAGGTTGATTTTCCATGAATTTAACAACGGGAGAAGTTACAAAAGGCAAAGGTAAAGGAATAAAAAGACTTTTACAAGCTTCCAATGATCCAATCTATTTTCACTTTCTTTAACTTTCCTCTATTAGCCATACTCAATTACTACTTCCTTTTGACCACATGGAAAAAACTGAATCCTATGTCTTCTTAATCCAAATTTTCTGCCCAATGTACATTCATCTCAGTTTTCACCCTTGTGCTATTTTCGATTTTTGACCATTCTTTGCCCAAAAACAAACAACCCACATAAAATTTAGGCACAATCAATCAAAATATTGATTACTATTATGCAAAAAACAACTTGGCCCACAAAACCCATGATTATCTAACATGTTTTGGCCCAACGCCTTTTCTTATTTGCGGCTTAAACTTGGGCCAAAACAACAAATGTGGCCTATTTTTGTGGTTTTGAGTCCGTCTTCACTCCTCAGATACCATCATGAAAAGAAGAGAAAGTATCTTCTTCTTAGTCATAGCCAAGAAAAGCCATAAAAAAGATGTCTTTCCCGTGAACCCTTATGAGTTATGACCCAAAAGCTCAGTCTAGCACGAGCCACTGACCCCTCACTCATAGGTCCCACACTATCTGACACAAGACAGAGTTAGCCCCCAATCAAAGAAAATGAAGAAAAGGCCCCCACACCCTCTTATTAAAGTGTTAATTATTGCATCAAACAATTATGTTGTCAAGTGATTAAAATTTTTATATTCCTGGTATCACAATAATGCTTCAATTCTCATTGTCCTCCTCATGTTCCTTTCTTAAACAATTTTAAAAGTATTCATTAATTTACATTAAGAATTTTAAACAATTAAGAATTTCATTTTTTTTATACAAACACCCTAGACAATTTAATCAGCAAATATAATGTACGTTCTTTTTCTATTGTATGTAAAATTTATTGTATATTAAAAAGAAGAAAATCTTTATCAGGTCAAATCGTTTGCTTGCAAATCATTACTATAATGAAAAATTTTTTTATTTAAACAACTAAAAAATATAAAATAAAATGTATTTAAATTATAAAAATATCTTACTATAATTGTAGCTTAAAATCTTAACGCAAAAAAACTATTTTAGATATCTATATATATAATATTCCCAATTGCATAGACAAAATGTATAAATAAATATAAACTGTTGTCCCTAATTACAATTTAGGGCCTACTTTCAGCTGCCGCAATCCCCTACCCACCCCACAGGAGGAGTCAGAGAGGGCAGAAGTCCCCACACTAACACACGCAACCCTCACGTGCAGTTGCTGCTTATGCGCACGCGGAAACCCATCCTTTTGACTCATCCGGCACGTTGACTAAGGGACAGTCTTTGATCCAACGGTCCAATTTCGTTACGTCATATCAGAAAATTTGGACCGTTCGATTAGGAGACAATCGCGAGGAATAAGTGTCCCGTTTGTTGGTGGAAACCTGAAACGGCCGACAATTTTTATAGCTGATATGTCGGATAGGAGAGAAATAAAAAATAGTAAGTTATTTCTTCTTTTGTTTGTGGATTTCCCAATTTACCCCTTAAAAGAAGTATAATTACAGTGAGGTCCAGATTGAATGCCACGTGGATAATGATGACCTGGAATATCTTATTGCCACGTGTACTGAAGTGGTCCTGTGGGGACCAATGGAGATACAAGTCTGCCATGATGGATGCGGAATGATGATAAATTTGATGAACAGTAATAATTAAAGGCTTCAAAAAGGAATGTTGAGATTTCAGCTTTCTAATTTTCTAATTTATTGAATTAGCAGTTCTAGGGATTAATAAATTTGAAAGAAATTTATGTGGCTCTAAACATGATGAATGTCATTAGTGGACATTAGAGTGCATACAAAGCTGTGAAAAGTACAATTTACACCATCATTTTGTTGGGATTTGTTTCTTTTGTGTATTGATCCATGATAAATATAGTTAACAAATTAAGTTTGATCAAAAGTAATTGAGATAGGGGAAAACTTTTTAGGCATAAAACCACACTTGTTGCTGGGACATGTAACTTTTCTTTTTCATTCTTTTTTTTTCACAATGATAAAAATATAAAACATCGATATTTATGTTTCGCTTACAGAATCTAAATTTACCATTTTTTTCTCACAATATTTCTAGTGAAACATGAACTCAGAACTTGATATTTTTGGTAACCTTGGATACTTAGGTTAATAAGGGCTCAAACCTAATGTTCTACAAGTGAAGATAACCGAGAAATTCTCATTCGAGATACAACAATATACATAAAACCTAATGTTGCAACTAGCACAGTTTGTCAAAGCGTGCAAGTGCTTAAGAAGTTAAACAGTTAAATATGGTTAGCTAACTGATCCTTAGCTCGATATGATTTAAATCAATACATAAAAGAATAGTTTTCGATGATTTTTCAAACATTCAATACAAGAAAAATATGAGAGATCCAACCAAATTGATCAGCTTTGTCCAAGAACATAAATGAACCTACATCATTGGTACGCTACTTCAGACATTTGTTAAATTCCATTCAAGACACTAGTTGTCAAAAACCAAACAAGCAATACAAGCTCGAAGCTGCCATGTTGGACGCCAAGTCATCTTGTCAAGTAGGTGGGGACCAAAATTTTGCTTTTGGGCTAGCAAATTAGTGGGAGAGTCCTACAAAAATTGGGACCACAAATTGTGATGCATGTTTGATGTTTGTGGAGATACATAGCTTAAATACTTGATTACTTTTGCAGTAGATTGGAGTACTACTTTAGTACTTTCTCTCACCAATTTCCATAATCTCTGTACCCCGCTCGACACCCCCCCCCCCCCCCCCCCGCCCCCTCTCTCTGTGAAATCAGAGAGTATTGGACACTAGCAAATGGATTTAGGCCCATATGTTTCCCTTTAACTCCAATAATACCCCCACTAATCCTATCCATATAAGGGCAAATAATTGTATCATGGGGATATTAATGTGATTTTTAAGACAAACAGGGGTATTTTGGAACTTGAATGTGAGGAGACATCAGACAAAAGGGTGAGTTATTGGGCTGGGCCCCCCAGATAACATTTGTTAATAGATAAAGTATAGTAATGGAGGTGGGAGGGCCCATTGGAATAACTAGTGGACCTATTAATTGTATGAAAAAGTTGTACCATGGAATTGATTATTAATTGGGCCTGGACCTGTTGTTCATATTTCTTTGTTTTCTTTTTTTTTTATTTTTTTTTTGGTTGAGTAAGGTGTACTTTCATTTTCTCTGCTGCATTTTGGGTCCTGAGAATGAAAATGTTTGTGTTAGGTGGGTCAATTTTCAATCTTTGCTCGATATGTGCCCAAAACATGCTTCACTAATTGGATGCAGGAAAAGTTTATTATTAGTCAATTTTTTTGTGACCAAGTAATGTCAATGTTTGAAACTTGAAAAGAATATTACATCATTTCTTGGAGCTACTGGACTGTCTATTTGTGTTAGATTAGGCCTACAATTACGAGACTGAGGGTTTAGCTGCCTAATATATTATTGTACTATTTCTAATTAAGCATTGTATCAAAAAAAGGAAGGAATAGTAGGTTTAGAACTCTGTGGCTCTTCCTCATTGGGGATTCAATTCCTGCTTTTGTCAAGATTCAAAATATTATCATAAGGTGTTCCCCTAGTTTAGCTTTAGCCATCTCCTTTCCCTAAACTTTTTTCTTGTAATATAAGAGGAGTTCAACAAAAGGTGTAGCACAAAAGTAGAGACGTCCCCCCAGTTTAGATTTAGCTACCTCCTCCTTTAAGATCCCTCATTGTAATAGAATAAGATTTAATAAAAAAAATTGTTGTACCCAAAGAAAAACTTCTAAGAACATTTCCAGGTTCATATTATGCCTTTTCTGAATTTTTGCGAATAATCTCCTCTCATTTGAAGCAAACAATTCGTTCTAGCCATCTCAATATATCATAAACATTTAGGCCTGATATATAGCGAATTTTTTTTTATTTTGGGTGCTCCCGGGAAGCAATTGGGTTAATTGAAAAATAAGGAGTGAAGAAATAAAGAAGGGCATACTGAAATGCTTACCATAATCTAGATTAACAATAGATAAAAAAAAAAAAAAAAAGCAAAATAGTACCATCCCATGCCTTAATGCAATGGGGAAAAAATGGTGAATAATTGCCAAAAATAGATATTAGGCTAGCCCAAAAGATAAGGCCCGGTTCTCTGTCCTGCCTGCCTTTCTAAAAGAAAGGTCCATTCAGATTTCAACACACAGACACACAGTTAAGTAAAAATTTTTCACTTAAAATTTTGTGTACAAATTAAATAAGTGCTTAATGTATTAAGTGGTAAATGAATTTTTTTATCAAACACATTAAATTCAAAAAGTATTTAATCCATTAATTTTCAGCATTAAGTTATGTTATCAAACACCCCCTGACTCGTATGCCTATTTCAATTTTCCAAGTTTTTCCTTTTTTATCTAATGTTATTGCATGAAAAAAGGTTTAGAGAGACAAAAACATTCTATAAGTGACTCGTATGCCTATTTCAATTTTCCAAGTTTTTCCTTTTTTATCTAATGTTATTGCATGAAAAAAGGTTTAGAGAGACAAAAACATTCTATAAGTGGCAGTGAACTGATCTATGCAAGAATCTCTCAACCACCAACTATATTGGAGATTTTTATAAATCATTTATTAATAAACAGGTGATAACTAGATTTTGGGTTAATTCTAAAAACTTCCCCTAACATTTGATCAAAGTTGCGGTTTACCCCCTAACCTTTAATTTTTTTAACTTTATCCCCCATTTTAGTCCACATTATCAATTTAATATCTAAAATATTGTGAATTGACAAAAGTGCCACCTTCTTAAACAATTTTTTTTCAATGACTATAAAATGGATATATATATATATATATATATATATATATATATATCAAATTATCAATACTTTCTATCGATGACTATAAAATGGATTTTCATTCCTTTTTTTTTACTCCTAAACAACACATATTTTTTTCTTCAAGTTTTTTGCTTTTCATTTTTTGTCCAAAATTCCTAAAACTAGCCATAAAAGTTAAGATCCTTTCGCTAAAAATATCAAGACCTTTTCGCAAAAAAAAAAATCAAGAAAAAATCTATGTTTTACTTTACTACGTGCATTTTTTGGGATAATTGGACCTTCAAAATTCTTGTAATATTTACAAACACAAGTTTTTGGCAAGCTTTTAGTGTATGATAAGAATTTAAGGCCTATCAAATAAATTCAGAGGCGATAAGTTTTTAAAAGGTTTTGGACAATTTTTTTCTTTTTCAACTATGAAGTTGTAAAGATAAAGTAAAAAAGAATTTGTAATTTGAAAAATTATTTAGAAGGTGGCATTTTTGTCAATTCATAATATTTTAAATATTAAATTAATGATGTGGACTAAAATGGGGGGGTAAAGTGAAAAAAATTTAAGGTTAAGGGGTAAACTATAACTTTGATCAAACGTGAGGGGGAGTTTTTAGAATTAACCCCTAGATTTTAACTCAAAATTATCTTAAACAAGCTGTTTAAGTTTTGGGAGATTGTTAACCCTCATTTAGAATAGGGGTGGTAATCGGTTTCGAGTTTGGATTTTGCTCAGCGGGTCGAGTTGAAACCCAAGTACAACAGTCAACCTACCAACCTGAACCCGACTCGCTAACCCAAATGGGTTGGCAAGTCGACCCGAGAATCTGAAAAAAAAAAAATTAATACATGCCATTATTAAGGAAATTTTTGGATCAAACTGATCGACGCGTCAACCTGTTTGATGTGAAAACTTCCTAAATGTGATTTTTTTTGGCAAACAGGTCGACTCAAATCCGAACTTGACTTGTTTGTCTGGCAGGTCAATCAAGTTGACTCGATATTGACTCGAACCCGTCAAACCTTGATCCAAACCCATTCTTTTCATGTTATATTCATGTCGTGTTTTCAAGTCGTGTCAAAAATTGTCATCCTTAATTTAGACCACTTGAGTTTTCAATGTCAGTTTGCTAGTGCCAGTGCCAAGATCAATGCCATTCATAATGAGTTATCACATTGCGTTTACACTTATCACACTTAAAACAAATTAGATAATTATTTAATTATGAACACAATGTGTAACTCCTCCTAACATTGACACTGAAAAACTGGTATACTGAGATCAAAGTGCATTTAGTCGAACATGTTTTACTCACCACATTGTCAATGCGACCATTTAAATCACAAACAACAAGCCTTCCATACTTCCCTCCCCTTAAATTAGCTGGCTCTCTCTATCCTAATCCCAAAGCAGCCCTCTTTTTCAAACTCCCTTGAGTCACCTGTCTGAAGAACAAAGAAAAAAGTTGCATCCCATCCCTTCTCTCTCTCCAGTCTCCCACTCAACACTTCAAGCACTGGGCTTGCATTAAAAAGCACTCCACTTGAGCCTCTCGTAGTCCCATTCTCCATCTTTTTAAACTGCCACAACTGTCTTTGAGTTGAATGTTCTTTGTTTCTTTCTTTTCTTGACCCTTGATCAGCACATTATGCTGGTGGCCCTTGTTCGGTTGTTGTAAATTTGGGGTATTTTAGAGGTGTAAAAAAATGGGAGCAGATGAGGGAATGGGATGGTCACCAAATGGTTCACCACTTTACATACAAAAAGATGATCACTGGAGGCATTTTGATAATTCAGTGAATGCTGTTTCTTTTGGGTTTGTTGCCACTGCAATCCTCATCTCAATGTTTCTTGTTATGGCCATTTTTGAGAGGTTCCTTAGACCTACATCATCAGCTTTGACACCCTCAAATGGCCACAGGCATCCTCAGGACATTGAGTCCCGCATTGGGTTCACTGAAAAACTTTGTCATCCTTCACCTAAAGTAAGTATCTGCAACTGCAAGTCTGCAAGTGCTACTGTGTTTTCTCTGTGTGCGTGTGTTAATATAGTTTTGTCTTGTTTGAATATATATATATATATATATATATATATATATATATATATATATATATCACTTTAGTATAAAAGAAAGCCCATAGCTTTGTAATTTGTGGGATTTAGTACAAGAGAAAGCCCATAACTTTGTAATTTGTGGGATTTGACTGAAATGCCTGTTTCTTGTTTGAGAGAGCTTGGCAGTATGGATGAAAGTTTTGATCTTGGCAGATAATGATTATTGTTGGTCTGACATGAAATCATATTTTGTTTCCCTATTTTATTTCTATCCCTATTATACTTGAAGTTTTGGCACTTCTTCGTTACTCAGCCCCATCTTCTTGGTTCAGTTTACAAATCTGATTCTGCCAAGCCTTTTTTGCTTCCTTCATTCTTTTTTCTGCCTATCTTGCCTGTGCCCTTCAGTTCCTTTGTTACATTCCGTATTTTTCTGTTTTCAGTTATTTTTCAAAAGGGTTAATTATGACACTTAGATCTGATTTCCAGTAGGAATTTTGCATTTTATGTTCTTGTATCGAAGTTATGCTGCTGTGTGGTTAATTGTGTAAAATTAATTTTTTTGAGTAGTAGGAGGGGGAATTGGTAGGTTTATGGAATCTCTAAGGTGTTTTCCAGTCTCTAAAATATCGTGTTTGAGGTCAATTTCAAGATAATAGGAGTTTTTAAGGTCCAATATATGTTCTCGGAATGTTGCAGTCATATTTCCATCGGGAAGCAACATATTTCCTGAAAAAATTGATGACTTTTGAAGGAATTATTCCCAATAATTGAGGGCTTGGGCATTCTTCCCAAGACCTAAATTTCTGGCTTCAGAATATCCAACCTCTGTTCCTTTAACTAACGAATTGGCAAAATGAGAATCCCTTCAAAGGAGAAGGGTAAAAGGCTTCTTTAACAGCGGTGGACTGATTTTACAAGTTAGGATTATAAACAAGCATGCATGTGCATGTCTCTTAATTTGTATGCCCCAGGAAACACTCTCTTCGATTTGATATTTGGCGAATGGCCCATCCATGAAAGTTGTTAGCTGGTCGATTGGTATCCATTAATGAGATTTGCGACTTTATGCTACTTGAAGTTCTATCATTCTGGCCCACCACCTGTACTTAAATTCCACCATGCCCATCACCATTAATCTTGAAATGCCAATCCAGCTATGTTATCATTTAAAAATAATGTCTTACACTGACTTTATAATTTTCTAGTCTTCTTTACTTTGCTTGCTTGCTAAAAACCCTTAAAAGAATGCATATGTGCAAGTGCAATATTGAAATTACAAGAAGAATTCCATTATGATTAGTTTAGGCATGCCACCCAAAACCTTGATATCTATGGATCTTACGATCGTCACGAGGAAGAACTTGTGCTATGTAATACCTCTAAAATGGCATCTCATGTAGAAAATGTTGCAAGTTTAATGATCATGGGGGATGATTCTACTATGGTGTAATTACTAATTATAATATGTGCTTACAATTTCATCTCAAGAATGTGCCTAAGTACCCTTTTTCTTGAAATTTGTTGCAAAATAAAAGAGGAGTATTCTACCTTAAGTTCATTGATCCTAAAACCCAAAAGAGCATTTAATCCTCATGCTTTCCTCATACATAGGATTCAAGTTGTCTTTTTGAAATTGATTGTAAAAATTTATTTGTAGATTGACTCTAGATACGACCTGGGGGGCTAAAGTTAAATTGTGCAAGTTTTAAATATTACACTAAATGGATCAGGTTGTCATGGTCAGCATTCTGGAAGAATTGACCTTATTTTATCTGCACTTCAAACTTTCTAATTTCTTAAACTTGATAATTACTGAATCACCTTTATTCTAAGAACTTGTGAAGATTTGTATTCAGTTCTTTTATCTTGAGTCGACCAAGTTGTTTCTTTAGTAGAAGAATGTGACTAATGTGCTATGTCATATTAATTGTATTGGATTGTCATTCACTTTCATTAAGATGAGATATGCTCTTTCCGAGACTAATTTTTAGAGCTTTATGATCATATTTCTATTTGAATTTTTCAGGTATCTTTAAATGCCAGAGAGGTCTCAGTTTTGATGCCTGGAGAAGATATGCCTACCTTTATTGCACACCCCGCTCCTGTGCCTTGTCCCCCAGAACGCATGCCATGGCCTTCACATCAACATTATCCATTTTCAAACTGCATTTGGAAACCCAGTGCAAGTGCATCCTCAGGCTCAATCTCTCAACATTGAGTATGAAACTTGCTTCAAATTCTCCACTCACGATCTTTGTGCTCCCTGCTTGTGCTGAAGTCTTGTGCACGAGTAATATAAAGGTGCCTTTTTCCCTGCAGGGTCTTTCAATGGTGTACATAAAATTTAGACACAAGAATATCTGAAATATCATTGTTGAAATGGCGACAGAGGCTTTAGCATACCTATTGTCAATATTAGCACTCATCGCCATATAAAAAGTTTCTGTTTACACCTTGAGTTCAGTCGGCCCTTTTTCTCCTTGAGCTAAGATGATGTCTGTGTTATATGAACTCATTTTTTATCAAATTTCTCAAGCTTGCTGAGGGAGTATCATCTTCTGCTTATATAAGAATGCAGTGCTTTAGCTATTTACGGGTTTAGATTGTGTTGAGATCTAGTATCTAAATGGTTATTTATCATGGATAATCAGTCCAATTTCCTTTTGGTATATGCTCCATAAATGTTGTCCAATTATCTAAAAAGGACCTGCCTGAAATGGTCGACGAGAAGCTGTGAATCTCTTTTTCGTCAATTGAATTGCTACATATGAAAACTAGAAGTATACAGCAACTTGAGGTCATCCCTTGACCTCCTTTTGTGATCAATTTCCAATATAATGCGCAAAAGTTTGCATCATAAACTTTTGTTTAATTAAGAAGATTTTGAAGGTTTCCGAGCCCAATGTTACCACAGTGGAGCATGTTTTGGTGTTTGACCTCCTATATTCGTTGGCAACCTTTTCTGCAAAAGAAGGCTATGAGTTTTGTTTGGGCTGGTGCAATTTAGAGCTAATTCCTTTAGAAAATAGGCTACTCCACTCCAACGTTGCCTGCTCATGAAGTTGCCTGTCGGGCTGCGTTTTTGACCCAATCGAAAGATGAAACAGACAACACTTGCCATCGACATATAATATTAATATTCTTCTTAGACAAAGGACATATGTTGTGTACAGGCCTTTCTTAGCTGAAAAACGTTTTATGTGGGCCTGTGGTGTGTAAGCTAAGGTCGAACCAAACTCAAGAGTTAAGTGTCTAACTAATAGGAAATGGCTGTCGCTTTTATACCTTCCATGTGAGGCGAGCCACTTTTCAAAACGAGATAATAAAAGGCCCAACACATGAAAGCAGACAGACACCCTTCTTGATTGAAGGGTACGACAAGGATGGTAATTTCTGATACGAATTGAAAACTAAACACGAACTTAACTCAAAAATAGCATATTTGGGTTGGAGGTTTGCGGGATCAGACCCAACTGACCAGATAAGAAAAAACAGATCAGGTTCGGGTCGACTCGCGAATCCGGAAAAAAAAAAAAAAAAAAAAAGAGGAAGGAGAAGAAGAAGAAGAAAAGAAGAAAGAATTCGTTCCGGTGCTAGTGATAGATTGGTTTAGAAAGATCGAATACTGACAGCAATCATTTTCAATGCTTTTTCTTCTTTTTGTGTCACATTCAAACAAGAGAAAAGCTATTCGTATTATTATTCCAGGAGCAAAAGCCCATTTTTCAAAACCATGCTACCACGCCTCCATTCATTTTAATAAAATGAAAGCTGCTTGCCCTCTACTTCTTAGGAGTTCGAGGAAATGGGAATAGATTATGCCCCTCGAAAAGCTTTCTGCATGATTCGGAGAGCACTGAATTAGAATGAGAAGTGAGATTAAAACACACACAAGAAAAATTATCAAACATATTTTTTGTACATATTAATATCAGAGTCACTCATTAACACACACTTAATTTCTCTTACAATTTATTTTTATAAACCTAAGTCGAATTATTAATTTTTCTTACAATTTACTTGATTAATTATCCAATTAATGAAATTTTGTGTTTGAATGTGAATAAGTGAAACAAAGTTACAAAATGTTAGTAGTATTTTTTTTTTTAAGAAAAAAGGAAAGAAAGGAGATTAAAACACACACACACACACAAAATGATCAAACAATTTTTTGTACACACTAATATCTAAGTCACTCACTAACATACACTTAATTCCTCTTACAATTTACTTCCATAAATTTAAGTAGTATTCTTAATGCTTTTTACAATTTACTTAATTAATTATCCAATGAATGAAATTTGTGTTTGAATGTGAATAAGCAAAACAAAGCTACAAAATGTTAGTGTTAGGAGTGTAGTAGTAGCAGTAGTGTTTTTTTTTTTGTTTGGGTCGGCAGGTCGACCCGCCAACCCGTTTCGGATCGTATTCAAGTTGAATATTTTCAGACTGACGAGTTGACGGATTGAGTTTGAATTGATGAGTTGACTGTTATATTTGGATCTCAACTCGACTCGCCAACTTGACCTGTTGCGACTCCTAGGGCACGAGATGAGGTTGGAACTAAGAAGAGGCCCAAGGTACATCTTTTGAGACACACCTTTTAGAAGGGAACTAGAAGCCTCGTTGGACCTATATACTTAATTGACTTGACATGAACATCAGATGATTTCATGTGCTTATTCACAATGTTTTGTATTTTTTGACACGAGGATGTCTGCTTGAGTAACAAAACCATATAGTCCCCATGGACTATCCCTTAAGTCAGCAATTGCCTTTTGGGATGGTTCTGTGGAATTGGTTTAGGTTCCCCTTCCCCTATCCCTCTGTCGACCTTGTGTTGACTTATTCAAAAAAAAAAAAAATGTTGGTTATCTAACAAAGAGACTAATCCGATCCTTATACCCTCCCAAACTAAAGAGAAAAAAAGGTATATCTGTTGGAAATTTGGCTAGTTTTGAAGCAAATGTCCAACTTCTATACAAGCAAATCAATTACAACGTGACTCAAAAGAAAATGTTCTATTCTCAATTCAATTTCAATTCATTTTATGGAGATCAGTTTTGATTGTCGGCTGGAAATGACGCAAGATGAGTCCAAAAGGCCTGTTTACTCACGTACTGCCTACAATTTTGACCTGCCTACAGCTATTTGTGATAGCTCTAGTATGTATTCGCTTTTATTGAGATGAAAGTCGCCATCAGATTTCGGCATTGGCGCTCTATGTAGTAAGGGAGGACAATTATTACTCTCCTTCCTAAAATTTCCCATCGCCTTGGCCTAATATTTAATTTTCCCTATTCTGATTTCACCGACAACAGAAAATAACAAAAGAAAGGCATTCAATCTTTTTTTTTTTTTTTTATTACTTTCGGTTCAAAGGAGATTCATAAATTAAAAAAAAGAAGAAAATTCTATCTATACAGGTACACCGTAATTATAATTTGATATTTGTGAAGGCTGGTGAGCCCAACAGTTATCAATTGGCTAGGCTGTTGATTTCTGATATATTACATTATTAAAATAGCCAAAAATAAGTTAAATAATATTGATCAATATAAGAGTGCAACAACATGTTCAATTTTCTTATTAATTCCATTGACCAGTTCAACTGGATTTTTCCACAAGGCTAATAGAATTATGAGTAAGCATCAAACCAGAATTTTGAATTTTCAAGCTCGGTTGGATCATTAAATGAGTGAAGTTGAGTAATGTAGTCTTTTCTATTTCTTTTGAACATTTCTTTCCTCTTTCCTACGTTTCTGAATCAGAATTCTTCTTGTTGAAGTTCATAATTCAAATGTTCAATTCACCCTCATGTTAGAGATATTGCATCAACTAGCCGACACCTTGCATATTATTCTTTGTTTTTTTGGGTAGTAAACGTGCTGCAAAGTCATGTTATGCATGTTGGACTGCCACAAATCTGCAACCATTTTAGCAAATTGAAATAGCATAATAATTTGTGCATTTTTTTTTTTCACTCTTCATGCGCTCTGTACTTTGATTTTGTATCCTGTTATAAAAGTAAATCTGTTCAGAATAGTACAGAAAAAGGACAATCTACAGTGTCGAATCTTTTGCGTTGAAATTTCAATAGTGTTAGTGTAAAATTTTATTGCATGGCATTTTAGTACGTGATGCATTCATGGTTTCGTCCTGTCAACTCACTTTCTATTTGGTTGGCAAAATCAGAATGGGCCCTGATGCCCATTCTTTGGTAAAGTTTACAGTATTATTCGTGCCACATCAACAACTTCATCCCCAGTAAATGCCCTTGGAAAGAAGAATAGTTGGTCATCAATAATAAATGAGACCTGCTGCACAGGGGGTCAGACGGGAAAATTATTAAATGAACTGACTACATAGTTTTACTTGTGGTTTAAAATAGGATTAATAACAGTTTGCCTTCCTGAATTAATATGGTAGTCACACTTTGCCTTCCTGAACTTTGAATATATATATTTCATCCCCCAAAGTGTCCTATTTGACTTTGACCCACTTATTTATAATTTTTTCTTTCAAAACTACCCTTACCCACTCCTAAATTACTTTAGCTTTATGAATTTTTAGTGATCAACTTTTAACTATTCTATTATTAATTTATTTTAACACTGCTATATATTCTCCACATCTTATAGAAAAGATAAATCGATATCTTTATCCAAATTAACAAGAACAAATATATGAATCGTTCTAACATGTTAAAAGTAAATCTAGCAAAAATAAAATAAAATGATATATCTTTCCAAATCAATAAGAACAAATATATAAATTGCTCCAAAATGTCAAATAAATATATATTTGTCATGATATTTTTACCATTACTATTTTCGAAAATAATATGTTCTTCCCAACAAAAACACAAACTAGAAGGTTTTACATGGCAATAAAATATTCCAAAAGCAACATGTTTTCCCTGCTATAATATACACAAGACTGTAACAATCTATTAAATTGCAGTATAAAATAAAAGCATTAAACAACAAAAAGTGCAGTCTAAATTTGTTGATTTAGATAGAAATATCGTTTTATCATCTTTGCATGATTTATTTTTTATATTTTGGAACGATTCATATATTTCTTGTTGATTTGGATAGAGATATCAATTTATCTTTTCTATTCTATAAGATGCAGGAAATATATAACAGGATTGAAAAAATTAATAGAATAATCAAAAGTTGACCACTAAAAATTCATAAAGTTAAGGTTAGTTTAGGAGTGGGCAAGGGTAGTTTTGGAAGAAAAAATTGTAAATTAGTGGACAAAGTCAAATAGGACACTTTGGGGGGTGAAATGTATATATTCAAAGTTCAGGGGGGCAAAGTGTGACTACCCCATAAGTTCAGGGGGGAAAACTGTTATTAACCCTTTAAAAAATATATACAAGTATTTTTGTATTATTTTATATTATTTTTTTACTTCATCGTGTCTCACTTTGTTTGTTTAGTGTTCTTTTAAACGATTAATTACACAAGTAATTACTGTAGACCCGATTCACTTAATAATCTCTTGAGTCAAATATCCAAACACATAAGGAATATTTTTTTACCCGACTCGCTAGATTCAAATAGGAAAAATGTAATTCTTCTCTTTATCTACATGTGGAATATCTGGCGTATTCAAATTTCTGTATTATTCGATTCATATTAAAAAATATTGTACCGGTCAATTGTCAAACCTGCTTCTTCAAAGATTCTGAACAATTAGTAATCGTCAAAATACCATCTATAACAAATATAAATCTAAATAATATATATTAAATCAAATATTACAAGTAATTAGTTCATTATTATCACTAAAGAAAATCTTCAATTGTTTGAAACAAATAAACAAACTTGCACACAAGCTTTCCAAAAGAAACACCAACCATATTCTCTAGGCCAAAAGTAAAAAAAAAAAAAAAAAAAAAGGACAATTGTTATAACTAGATCGTTCTTCAACATCAAATTCTTATTCACAATTTATAACACCACATCTTCAATTCTTCGTATTTGAATGTTAACAAAAGTAATGTTCCCCATAGTTTATGATTTCTACAAATAAGAATAAAAGATATTGATATTAGTACTAATAAAAAATAATAAACACTGCAAAATGATATCTAATAACAAAAATAAAAGTTTAAAATTTTTTACACGATTCTAAATTCTCAAGTTCTTCTAAACATAATACTATATAATTTTTTACCCTTGTGGTCCATTTAAATTACAAAATTATCCTTATGTTTGAGCTAGGTCTTTAAAATCCTGATTCGTATTCTCTCAGTTTAAAAGAAAAACCTGAAAATAGACTTATATCCAGAATAGTCCGACGAATTGAAATCGAATCATTTAGGTTTTCAGCATCTGGATTAACTTGCATACTCCTAATATCACACCAGATATGCAAGATCTCCACTTCCTCACTCCCAATCTTCAAGCCCAATTAAGGCACTTGATCTTCTCAAAATTGACCATCATACAAAACTGGGCAAAACGACAACTTATCTTGTATCCTATTCTTATATTTCAGTATCTGAGGTTTGATTATACATCGTCATGTTTGACAAAGAGACACTAAGTTTTGGCCCTAATATAAAATATAATGGCGCAAATTCATTATAATAGTAAATTATAATGCTTGTCAAATGACCACAAATTCTCACCATATCCACGTATTGGAATGCAATTGCATTCTTTGCTGATAATGTTGTTGTTATAACATACAATTACCATGATTTATTTTCATTTTCTTAACAAAATTTACTATCCAATTGACACAACTCATTATTCACTTGATAAATTTACTA
Organism: Mitragyna speciosa; assembly: GCA_024721245.1. Taxonomy (NCBI): domain Eukaryota; kingdom Viridiplantae; phylum Streptophyta; class Magnoliopsida; order Gentianales; family Rubiaceae; genus Mitragyna; species Mitragyna speciosa. Next base: position 30,546,979 of record CM045552.1, read on the forward strand.
CAAATTTTTATAATATTCACCACAACATTTTACGTTCTTTACATTTTCATTCAACTTGAATTTTCCTCCTTTATCTCATGAATTCAAGAGACACTTAATTGGGTAAAATCATATTCATGTCCTTGAATTAATGCTTAATGGAAAACATTCTCCCTTTAAGAGTGTCTGCCACAAAATGCAAAAGAACGGTCAATGGTAAATTGAAATTGATTATTAATCATTGCAAAACAACAAACATTAAAAAGAATGCCAGAACATCTGTTCATCAGTACAGGAAATCTACGATATTGGAGTATCCAAGAAAGCCAATGCAAAACAGTACAATTTCCCAGAATTTAGAGAGGGGAATTTAGCATTTCAAAATCGGACAAATCTTTTCCCTCCAAAGTTTTACCTTTTGTCTTTCTTATTTACAAGATTGCAAAATGAAAGGACATAGATCAATTACAATTTTCCAGAGGCATCACTTTTTTCCCAACCACATGCCAAAAGTACCCCGGATCATCCCATAAATTACATCTCCAACCATGTTATTATTACAGAAAAATAAAACATTCCAAGGACACAAGTGGATTTTCAAGCGACTCGTTACTTGTCGGCGGCCACTTGTTTTCCCGACAGCTAGTACTAAAGTTACTATTCGGATCCTCCACTTTTCGGATCTTATCACCCACTTCGGACTTCACCCGACCCGGAGATTTCCCGGTTCTCCCGGCAGACCCGCTTCTAACTAGGCCCATTTTCGCCCCACCGCCGTCCACACGCGTCGCTGGGGACCTTGACCGCCTGCCGGATCTCTCCCCAAACTCTTTCCTCTGGCCATGATTAGCCCCTGACCCACGAGCATCCCTCCCGGATCCCGACCTGACCCGACCCGGAGAAGGTTCGGACCTTTTCGACGGCGACTTTCCGACAACCCTTTCCCGCCTGGAACCCCCCGACATCGACCGGTGGCTGAAAGACCTCTGCCGGTTTTCACCACCAATACCATCATCATCATTCTTCTCTGTACAGTAAGTAGCCGTTGAGACACTCCCACTGAAACTACTGCAGATCTCAGAAGCCTCCTCGGAACCCTCGTCCGGGTTGAAAACCGAAATGGGTTTCTTGAACCCGCCTTCGTTTCTGAGCTTTTCATCTGGGTTGCTCGGAATATTTGGCAGCAAAGTGTTACTAATTTTTTTGGGGTCAATGTTTTCTTGACGGGCTTTTAAAATGGTTGGTTTTTTTGGAACAGCTGGAGTTTCTGAGAGGACTTCTTTAACTGATTCTTCTTCTAGTAATGGGTGATGAGGAAGAGGTGGTGTTCTGCTTCGTTTGGAATTAGTGGAGGGAGGATTTTGAGCTGAAGATTTGGTAGCAGAAGTGCTAACGCAGCACCCCATTGAGGATGGCGAAAGAAGTTTGGGAATTGTTGTTTTCTTGATTTGGTTATTTAAAAGGTAAGAGCGGTAAGGAGGTCATGAGGATGAAGACTTTTGAGGAGGGAGAAAATGAAAGTCTGTTTGATTGGGTAGTTGAGATGGCGAGTGGGAATTGTTAATAGGGATGGAAGGGAGAGAGGGGTTCGGATTTGTGATGGTCCCAATGGGTTTTGGTTTGGGAAGTCAAAATTCGGTGTATTTATTTCAAATTTTCTTCGAGTAAACCGGGTTCACGGATTTCGGGTGGATCAGGTTTACGAGTCAATTGAATTAGAAAGTCAAGTAAGATCGATAATTCTTTATCTGTCGTTGAGTTTATGAGTAGAGCTTCCAAACTCGATCCATCCAACAATAATTCAATTATTTCGCTTTGAATGGTGCGTGTTCAAAACGTTTCTATCTAGTTTGTCCCACATTTATACAGTTATCATGTATATTAATTCATATATGTATTTAACAAATAACATGCAAAGTTGTATTTTTTTGAAAATATAACAAATAATGCACGTCATAGCTGCATAAACACCAGCCAAGTAGAACAAAGGCGCTTTTCAGCACAAACGATTCGAAGGGCATTTATTGGGACAAAAAAATAGTGCATTGTATCGAAGGATGGGGAGATTTCTGGTTTATGATGGGTGGAAGTGAATGATGGTGGAATTGCGGCTTCATCAAATTTATTGAGTGTTAAATGCAGTTTTTTTTTTTTTTTTCAGATAAGGAAGTGGGTACATTCAGCCCAAAATAACTGTATATATTAGTTCGGGTCAGAAATAATTTTAAGAAAGAATTGAAAACATGTGATTCGAAAATTCTTCATATCTTTCGATCACATATTTTGCAGTTCTTTCAATAGCCTACCGTCAATTAAGTATAAATGTAGTGATACAACCGTCAATTAAGTATAAACGTAGTGATACATAAATGTATAAATCAGTAAAAAGAAAATTGAACGTGTTAGTTTGGATGAGAGAGAATTTCAAGAAGGAATTGACAATATGTGATTTTAAGTGAGTATGGAAAATTTTCAATACGTTTACAATAATGTTCAATCAATTAAAATAAGTGCAATGGTACTATAAAATTTCACCAAAACCAATAACTCTAGATTCGGATTAGAAGTTTTGACTTTGTTTTAGACAATTTTAGGGATAAAGTGCCGTCAACTTTCACAGTCAAAATAGTTGAGACTTTATGAATGCAAAATAAATTAGCTTTCATTTACATATCTTGGAATTGAAACTCCTTGAGTTTGCATTATCTATAATCACTAAATTTTGATGTAAAGACACAAGTGGAATATAGGTATATTTGTCCATGTATTCTTTTCTATGCCTTTCAATTGACCATGCAAGTAAGCAATTATGCTCAATTGAGAAAACTTTAAAATGTAAAGTGTCTATCAAAGTGATTAAGAAAAAAAAAAAGGTGGTATATCAGGACTACAAAATGAAGTATACTCTAAAAAGGTGGTATATTTGGGAAGAGTTTATGAATTCCCCAAGAAGTTCAGTTGGTAAGACGGCATGTTCTGGTGAAATTTGAATTCTTAAAAAAATTATAATATGTAAGTTAACAAATTAATCTTCTCTATCATATGTAAATTTTTTAAAGTGATAAATATTACTTTCTTTCAAAAATAAATCCAAGTAATTAAAAATTTAATATATGAATAACTTAATAAATGCATATATTCATATTAAAAGAATTACGATTTTATTATATTAAATATTATTTTTTTTAAAAAAATTGACATCTCTAAGGCAAAATATTTTTTTTACATCTTGTGATAAGGGAAAAAAAAGACAGAGAAGTAGAAGAATCACATTCAAGAAGTTGAAATAGCAAATTGAAATTTCCGAATTTCTTTTATTCAGTATGTTTTCTGTTTAAGTTATATCTTGTAGTAGTAATTTTGTAAATGGCATATATTTTTTATGGCAGACTAGCGTGAACTTGTCCAGCCATTATTTTATGTAATTGAGTTATCTTCAGAGTTTTGGTCCCTATTTTTCCCCATATGAAGGTATTCCATGTTGAATTATTAGATGCTTAGTCCGATTTGGTGAAACATAATTGCTGTCTGCCTTAATTAGGACGGAAAAGCAGATGTTTTGCGGCACCATAATTTTATCCTAGTACGTACTTTACAAAGAATATTATAGACTTTGGACCAACCCTTCACATGGAGCTCAGTTAAATGTATTTACTTCATTTCACAAATTTCATGCCTCCCAAACAAAAATATTATAGCAAATCTAATATCTAAAAATGTATAAAGTTTTCTTTCTTATTGCTTTTCTGGTTCTTTTTGAACTAGTTATATTATACGAACAATCAGAATTCAATTGAAAAAAAAATTACAAAATTAAAGCACATCACTTCGAAAACTAATATAAGGTATATTATAAAATCTTATAACCGTATATTTATAACCTAATAAACGGACTGGTCACAGAATTCAAAAAAAATTCCTTTCTGGTCGATCTCCCAAGATGTCAAATCGGGTTATAATTTGGGTCACATTACAAAATCGAGTATTCAACGAGTTATTATTTGTAATATTATGTTCTTATCATCCTGTCTTTCATAATTAAATTGTAATTATGGTCACAATTGTTTAATGAGTAGCACATGTTCTTTATAATTTATCTCCCATAAATCACTTGCATCATTGCATGATGCAGGTAACAAACACGCCTGAGTGCATGTGATATTGACCAATCTTTTTTAAGAATCTAATTAATATCTCTTCTATTCTTTTCAATGTTTTGCTTTTTTTTTTTTTTGACTTTCGCTTTCCCCTTAAATTTGCCTCAGTTTTCGCTTAAGTTGTTTCAATTCATTAATTATCGTAGTAATTTTCTTTTTTTAGTTTGAAGAATATGACATGCATGAATGTTTGATGTTTGAGCTTGACTTAAACACTTTGAACTCGAATTTCGATTAAGTTATTGAGATCGAATATACACCAACTACATTTTGCATTTTGATCTCATTGAATATAGCCTTAGGCAGGTTTTTCTTTCTCTAATAATTGTAACAAAAGCAATCTACTAGGAAATATTGATCAAATTAATTCTAGGTGCATGGTAGCCTCAAGTTGTGGATTATTCACAGGAAACTTAGCCAAGGTTCATAATGACCCATGACGACTTATATCATATTAGTTAACCATCGATCATCAATGCCTTGTCGTAGGCCTTTTTGAGGAATCCTTGTGCAAGTTTTGAGTCACTCATGAATGATCACAAATTCTCCTTCCAAAAACAAAAAATTAATGAAGAGAAAAATTGTTAACTTTTTATCATTGATTCCGAACATGCAACGCAAGTGTGACAAATAAATAATATCATTTTTTCTCTTTAAAAATAAATGTTGCAGTTTGATTAAGTCCAAATATTAGAACATAATTTGAAAACAAATAATAGCTTAAGGATAAAGTAGAAAGCATGCTTAGAGTAATCATATAGTTTAATTTATTAATATTTAAAGAGATAGTGCGGAACATGTGTACAATTAATCGTTGCTATTTTCATTTAGTCTCTAAACTAATAGTCTCTAGTCATCAAATTATTGATGCTAGCTTGTAATTATGAATATTTCAAATGATTCTATACATTTAAGTTATTAGAAAAGGTCTTTGAATATGACTAAAAGTTCTTAACTACCAACGGTTACTTATAGCAACTAAAAGTTATTTATAAAGTTAAATAATAAAACTCCTAAAATTTGTGAGTTTGACCCAAGTGACAATATTTCTGAGACACTTGATAATGTATTAGGATTTCTATTCAGCAAAAGTAAATGTTATCCTATAAAGTGAAAAAAAAAAATTTAATTGAGAACGTAACAAATAATGCATGGCTCTAGTACGCATATCATTGAAGGAATAAAGTTGATCAAATGAGGCCCGCCACATGCATGAATTACGCTAGAGTCGCAAACTCTTGGGGTCAGCCAATACTTGTACACAAGTTGTAATCAAGCAGCTATTGCACTTGCGCCATGTTCATGTTACGTGATACGTTAAAATTAATCACATATCACAAAATAATATAAGGTGTGACTTACTATCATCACGTGACGGTAAATTAGTGTTCTAATGTACTACGCGATAATACACGTAATGTAGTGAATACTTTTCTATGATAATTAATGAACATCAGAATATGTGAAGCTAGGTAGCTAGGTAGGGTTACGAAATTAAGCTCATGCCAGAAGAAAGGCAAACAAGACATCTGAATCGACATTACATTAGCAGTTTAGCACATGGAATTGTGGACTTGATTGAGGGAAAAGAAAAAAAAAACAAAAACAACCCAATGATGGAAAAGAGGAAAATATTGGCTTACTATTGAATATTACTAAAAAGCAATAGGGATCTAAGAAATAATAATGCAGATTAGAATACTAAAAACAGCTCAATGGAATCTAGGAGTTATGGTTTGATGGATACAAATAATGCAAGATGATTGGAGCATAAGAATCTATAGGTATTAAATAACAATAATTAATGCTTAGGCAGTTTTAAAAATAAGAAACTACTAGGAGTATTGCATGACTCCTATAAAAAATGGCAAAAGAAGGGTAGATAAAAGATTTAAAAAGAACATTAAAGAACCCATATTTGGTAGGGACAGAATAGTCTATATAGAGGGAAAAATGATCAGATGGATCAATCAGCATCATGCCTTTGCATTGCAGTTAAGATCTGGCCAGGCCTTCACTTAGATGGCTTCTCTCTCTCTCTCTCTCTTCCGTTTGAAAAGTCAAGTAGAATTGCAGTAAAAACGATCCCAGAAAAGGATGGATTTTGTGAAGGAGCACATTTGAGGTAGGCATGAGATGTATTTTATGGTCAAATTACGTTACGTGGTGTATTAATACTAATAATATCTTGCCATCTAAGTAAGATGGGTTTTTTAATGTCTAGTACTTTAGAGACGTGAAAAACTCATTTTATTTATTTGGTGACATGTAATTAATATTAGTGTAAAACATAACATTCTAACAATTTAATTCTTGTGCTGGTGGGCATCCAGTTTGCATAATGTTTGATCCAAAACAAAAAATGGAAGTTCATGAAAGCCACAAAAGTCTACCTTGTTGAGTTAAATAATTTTTAACAGGTAAAAAGGTAGGAACAAATAGCAATCCAATTATTCTTTGCTATACATAAAGTATCTTTAACAAATTAAAAATCATCACAAATAAATGTAAACTTTTGAAAAAATGGTGTATCATATAAGTATAGTTCAAAATAAATAGTATTTTTTAGTAATTCAATTTTACAATTTGTTATTTGGACCATGCATTATAAAATTTTAATTTTAAGAAGTACAATTTTTTTAGAGTCCAATGGAATTTAAAGTAAATCTAGATTATATCACTAGTAATTACTTCGTGGAATTCATGTAGGCAACTAGTGAAAGCCCGTCCTTGTATGTAATATGTACTGCTGGAACGAGATGAGGCAGAGCATAAAGTTCATTGCAAGTGTACTCCTGACTACGGAGAATCATCCCGGCTGCACCAGACAGAGCAGCAGCGTAGCTCGTGTGTAACATTTTAATCTCACCTTGAAGACAAACCAGTATCTTTCCCTCTACCTTTGGTCGATCTAGTGTTCCAATTTTGCATAGCATCCTACAAGCAAATATTACACATGTATTGTCTCATTTCATCAACTAACTAGTACTACAAGATAAAAGACTCTTCTTCTCTCTTACGCATCATGCATCAACAGATGAATTGGCTGTATGCATCTGCAGCATGGATGAGCAGATAAAATTTTCTTTCTGGCTATGCTTCAGCATGGCTCACACCCTAGTAGATGCATTTCAAGTACAAGGATTAAAAATAGCAATGATCTCCTAGAAAAGAATTATAGTATTTTGCAAAAAAATAGCTAGCTAGTCGTAATCTATTACAATTACCATGTGATCTATGTTCAATTGCATCATTTAACATATTACTTGTGATTTAACGTGATGTAGTAAGCCACTAGTACTACTAGTTCATACATAATATATTTTGCTTATGATTAAAAGTCGAAATTCGAACCTGGAAGATCAGTCCATTAGGCAATTCAAGACCTGATTGGAAGTACTGACTGCGATCAGAGGTGCACGCTGCCACACTAATAAGCCAAGGTGCTACATTACTGACGAAACCTGGGAAAGGTCCATCATTTCCAGCAGAACCACAATATTGTTCCTGAGAGCATTAAAAGCCCCAACTACAACGCCATCGTCAAAGTAAGTTATGGGGTCTCCACCATGAGACGGAAATCACATCAACACCATCATGTATAGCCATATCGAAGGCTTGCAACAAATCAGCATCAAAACATTCATTTTTTATTTATACGAGGCCAGCAAACTTTATAGGCAAGGCAGCCATTCGGGCTTTGGGTGAACCACCTTTGGCTGTTCCATTTCCTATGCCTAACTCACTGGCTCCAGGTACAAAATTCCCACCAGCTGTATGTCAGTTCCATGTCCCTTGTGGCCACAGTATTCATCCCAAGGTTCGATCTTCCCTCCATCAGCAATATATCCTTTGTTGAAGTGATTAGCTCCAATAAGCTTCCTGGATAACAAATTAAGTTGCAATATGGAACTTTTTTTGTTTTTTGGTTCACATTTTTTATTCTCAAAATCATAAAGGGAATATACTAGCAAAATTGGATTTCTAGCAAAGAATGTGAGAGAAAATTGTTCTTAATAACTTATTTTCATCACAATAGGGTGGAAAATTTTTATGGACAAAATTTATATTTGTCTAGTCCAAATCCCAAAAAAAAAAAAAAATTCTGGGTTTTAGATGTTCTTTTAATTTAAGAATACAGTAGTACATAAAATACAAAACTTTAACCTTACTTTCATGTTGTAGCCTGTTTTCTTACTCTTCCTAAGTCTGCTATACCTTTGTGCATCTTCATGACTTGGTAGAACCAAATTAATGCATGCTAAAATACCTAAAATCAGCCCGTGATTGTCGTACCTAAAATGTCATAAGCATTGAGCCATTTTCCTGAAGCGAAGATGGCACTTTCCAAAACTGGGATACAACTAAGGACTTCATTTTGGATCCAAGTTATCAAGGATTTAGACAACGTTGCTTTCTTTATAGCTATCAAGATTATACCAGCACTAACACAAAAATCAGGATACTTTCTTTCTCTTTGATAACATATAACATGTTTTAAGGTGAGTGTGGAGGTAGGAGAGTCATATTACAAGTTATAGACTTGTAATAAGATATAGTGTAAAACATGTTTGATAGAATTTTCAATAGAGATTTTGTTTGTGATGGTGTTGGACCTGATTTAACAAAAAGTTTGATTTAAATAAGGAATTATTGGCGTAATTAAACCAAACTTATTTAAATATTTTTTATAAATGATCAATCATATTGTCACTCTGTTTTGAATCCCCGAACAACTATAGAATGGACCTGATTGGATTGAGAAAAAAAAACTAATGTCTAGACCCTAACAATCTATTCTCTCTATGGCTTTTCATTGCTCCATTTTTGGATGTTTCTTCTTCTTTTTGGCAGCTGATGCCACTACAATTGGAGACCTCACATGATGGTGGCCATCTGACCATAGCAACTCTCCAAAAACGTAAGATTTCAGATGAGTCCGATCTTTAGCTTGTAAAGTCAACTTGAAACTCTTCTCTTCACCAATCTTCTCAAATTCTAGGATGGACGGCTCCACAAAAACAGAAATTCCGGCAGGTTGACGTATATGAGCAGTATAGTTTCCAGGAGCGCCAACATTCTTCAGTGTTCGAGTCACTGTGCTGGCAGTATGACATTTAAGATTTGGAACAGTAATAGACGGATAGTTGAAGTTGTTCAAGCTGTAATTCTTGGGACATTCATAAGGTCCATTGGAAAACAAACGAATCACAGTTTGGTTATAACCCATTGCACAGAGGAAGTCCAAGTGGTCCTTCACCGTTAAGTCGTAGACCAAACCAGGGTCCAGGGCACGATTTGGACGCACATGTCCAGCACCGTAACCAAATGGTGTTGCCTTGTGATACTCAATTGCCATGGTGAGATTCAGGATACTATCACTTGTTCGTGCTGTACACATTATTGATTGACTATTGGAACAATGTTTTCAAATCAAATGTGTAATATTTACTAGTACTAAATTAGTCATGCATAGTGCCCATGATGCAAAAGTTAGTGATGAAATTGATTACCGGTAGTCATAATTGCAGATCTAATAGCTGCCGGACTCCAATCTGGGTGGACGGTCTTGAGTAGTCCAACAATACCGGCAACATGAGGGCAAGCCATAGAGGTCCCAGTCATGAACGTGAAAGAAGTGTGTCGCTTGTCGTCGGGTAAGACGGTTACGCTGACTGCTTCAGAGTATGCAGCAATAACATTTACTCCTGGAGCAGTGATATCTGGCTGAATGAATTTGGAAATAAATATGAAATTTACAGCTAGTGCTAAGGAATCAAGAACATGTGTACATGTATAATTAGTTTATTGTTCCCTAACCTTAAGAATCTCTGGACTGTGCATATTTGGACCTCTAGAGGAGAAAAATGCCAAGCTAGGAGCAGGCTTTTCGTGCAATAACGTCGTAGGAGGTAGGATATAACCCATTGGATCACTATCAATTATTTCATGTAAATATCAACCACTCAATTGCAATGCATGTTTTTGGAACAAAACAAGTTGATAGGGGAAAGGGAGACAGATACTCATTAATTACTTGGTGGAATTCAGGTAGGAAACAAGCGAAAGTCCATGCTCGTATCCAATATGTACTGCTGGAACCATATAAAAATCATCTCCATCAAGTCGATAAATTTCATTGCCATTTGACTTCTGATTGCGGACAATGATCCCGGTTGCACCGGCCCGAGCTGCATATTTGCTCAGGTCAAGTATATGACTGTCCGACTGAAGACAGACCAATATCTTTCCCTCCACCTTCTGCCGGTCTAGTGTTCCCCTTTTGCATAGCATCCTGCCAGCAAATGTATCAGGATAATAATCGTACCACTTCATCAACAAACATACCACTAGATAAAGGAAAATGCCGTGAAATGCTCTTCTTACGAATCCTTAGCAGATGAATTGGCTGCATTTGCCTTTGCAGCATCAATGAGTGGATAAAATTCTCTTTTTGGCAAAGATTCCGAAAAGCCTCCTGCACCCTAGTGTGTATATACCAAGTACATTAATTAGAACGAGAAAACAAAAATTCTTTCATTAATGTAGTATGGTAATGCAGAGTTAGGTGACATATTTAAAATGTGTAAGTTTTCTCATGGGAATGTGGGTTATCAAAAAGACCTTAATAATTTTTCAAAAAATTTTACGTCAATTATTTACTTAACTCCATGTCCTTACTGTAGAATTCTTTTCGTAGACCAATCTATAGCGTTTATATTAAAATTAACAGTACTAAGCTAGTTAAGGAGAATACTTACAATTATACTTCAATCATATAATTTAATACAATTCTTATTCTTTTTCGGAACCACATGCCAGATGCAGTTTAATGGAGTACGGACAATTAAATCCAACTAAGCATTTCCATTTTCCCTGAGAGGTAAAAATATGAACCTGGAAGTGTAGTCCACTGGCCAATTCGACACCAGAGTGGAAGTCACGACCCAAGGTGCTGGCTCCTACACTAATAATCCACGGTGCTGCGTTAGCTACGGTTCCTGGTTTCGGCCCAGAATTTCCAGCAGAGCCAACAACTGTTATATTCTTCATAAGAGCATGAAATGCCCCGATTGCGACGGAATCGTGTAAGTAATCATGACCAGAACCCAGAGAGATGGAAATCACATCAACACCATCATGTATAGCCATGTCGAAGGCTTGCAAGATATCAGCATCAGTGCATTTAGCGGCAAATTTGAAAGGCCAAGAAGGCCAGCATACTTTGTAGGCAGCCACTCGGGCTTTGGGCGAACCACCTTTAGCAGTTCCATTTCCAATACCAAACAAATTGGCTCCGGGTACAAAGTTCCCACCAGCAGTGGATAATGTGTGAGATCCATGTCCATTGTAGTCACGTGCATCATTCATCCAAGCTTTAACCTTCCCTCCATTAGCAATATAACCTTTGTTGAAGTACTTAGCTCCTATCAGCTTCCTGGATAACAAATTTATTAAGGTACACTTTGTCATATACGGTTCCTAATAGTTGAAGAAATTGGTTTGGATCACAAGATCTTAAGATTTTCATTGTTCGTGTACTTATTATCATCGATGTAACCACAATATCTACAAATGAGGTCGTGAATACGGAATACATTTAAGATTTTGAAATTTCTTTTTATACTTATTATCAATGTAAAAATTTCACATCTCGTACACTTATTAATAAAGAATAACATGTGCGGATAATTTTGGTGGAAATCATAGTATACCTGTTGCATGGAAAGCTGCCGTTTTGGCTTTCGCATGATCCCTTCCACCTGCATGGAACTGGCCCGAAATCTTCGTCACTGAAGCTCCGTGATTCAGGCCAAACACCTAGCAAAGCAGCATAAAATAGAATTTAGTCGATTCATTAACAGTTGTGAATATAGATTGGAATTATTTAACAACGACAAAGGCTTACCAGTGTCAATATTGGCTATGATTATTTCCTGACCAAAATTGGCCTTTTTCCAGATTGAATATGGATGTACCTCTCCATTACTATCCTCCATGTTAAGGAAATTCCATGAGTGTGTCGTGTGCAATCTATTTTCATGATTTAGGAAGACCGAAACCACGTCAGGATGCCCTACAAAGTGGGCAAATTTAGATGACAAAAGAATAACACGATGCTGATCTTATTCTAATTTATCACTTTTATACGTACTACAATGGAGAACTAAACAACATCAACAACTAGCAATAACATCAATCTCTTAGAAAAAGTTCAAAATTCACACTTGCTTACAATTTTTTTTCATGCACAAAAAAAAAGGTTCACAAAGTCCAAAATCATTTACATTTACAACTTTTGTTTATAGGCCAAAATTTTTGTTATTATTCACTTGCTTATATTACATTTGTAGTAATGAATAATCTAAAATTTTGTTATACATACTATATTGTATGAATGTTGCAAATACATTTTTATCAAAAAAAATAGTACATTTTCAGCCCCGAAGCTGTCATCATGCAATAGTTGAACAAGTTGTGCAAGTTGAACTTATGACCAGTCAAGTGTACAAGTCTAAGGACTATAAAATTGTTTTTGCTACATTATCACATTTTTGCTGTGTATTACCCAAAAAATTATCCTTTATATTTTTGTACACAAATAAAACCAAAGAAATAATCGATGTACACTTGAACTAGACGTGCAAGTGAATCTTTTAACTTGTGCAGCCCCCGACTGGAGAAAATGTATGCTTGAAATTCATACTTGCAATCTTTCCTGCAACTTCCTCTTCAAGGATAGCAGCAAAACCATTTATATGTCTCTGGTAAGAATAGAATATCGCATCCCTGGCATCCTCTTTGCTACATTCATAAAGAATTACATTTTTAGAGAGAGGGGGAAAAAAGGAGAGGGAGAGGGAGAGAGAGAGAGAGAGAGAGAGAGAGAGAGAGAGAGAGAGAGAGAGAGAGAGTATTATTCACGCTGAAATATTATATAGTATTATTCACGCAGAAATGGATCACAAACCTTCCAAAAAATGATCCAAGAAAGTCATGATGAGAATTTGTCGCACGATCAAGATCATCAGAAGTTATTTCTGGACCATGTGAATGTGCTCCAAGGTATATTATATATGATTGGTTGACATTCAAGAAAAATACCAAATCAAAACCAAAACAATCCACAGACAGCAATCCATGCATTGAAATCTAATGTGATCCAGACACAACCGCAGTTTGCAATCACAAAGAAGAAAAGTACCTTTTTAATGGCTAAAACTTGTTCTTGGAAAGCGAATGAAATGACGAAAAATACCGCCAAGTTTAAGTGTTTAGACAACAAAATCATGCCTGCTTTCTTGATATAAAAAATATTGAACAATAAAAAGTGAAATGAAACCGTACGTCATTTCCCTATTATACCAGGCGTATCAAGGTGAGCTACGAAGGTGAAAGAATCGTATCGAAATTGTGATACTGAATTTTGTGATATGATTTTATATGAGACTAGATACGCGCAATCCAGGAAAACTTCTATCCCAAGGAGTCTTCCCTGCCTTACTGACTATGTGACAATGTGTAAAAAGCACAAGGGCACTTAAAATACATGAATCCCTAAAAACTTATGCAGTGAAAATAGTGGAGATTGAACATGATCTCGTAAAAATTTATGTTACGAGAGTTATCTGTTATATTTTGTGATGTTATATCATATATTATACCCACATAAATGAGTGACAAGTGCATTCCTAAATAACTATAGGAACGCGTGTCACTCACTTTGGAAATTGATTCCTTCAATTTAGGACTCTTGACATGCCTGTTTGGGGTTACAATTTTATCTTCATTTCTACCGTTTTGCTGTCATTTTATATGCATTTCTTTGGTATACTTTGCCTAAACGTAAATAACTTGAGAACCAAAGAAATACTGCTCTACAGCACTTCCTGGGTCCCTAGCAAGCCATCAAATTTCTTTCAAAACAACTAAAATTAGAGTGAATATAGAAAAGAAAAGAAAGCACAAAAGAAATCCATGGTGATGAATTCTAGGTATAATTCCAGATATCTTTTCTTTAATTAAAGGAATGAAACAAAAAGGAACCACAACCAACTAATTATAATACTGATTAGGAAAGGTTCATAATATTATTGAGGGAACATATAGTGAAATCACTGTCCTTTTTACTGGTAGAGAAAATTACCACTTCCTCTCAAATGAACACGTTCAATAATACCCAAAAAATGTATACTCAATGACCAAAATAAAGTGAGTTTTATTTATTTTTCTTTGCTTTTTTGGGCTTGCCAGTGGTGGGTTAGGAGACGGACGGCTGGACTAATTACACAAGCACCTTCTTGTGTTAAGAAACATCCATTGAAATGGCTTAATATAGGCCTTAAGGCAGCAGCCAGGGATTTCTGAGCTCGATAAATTCGGCCCAGACCCTGCGATTTTTTCTGCTCCATCGTATTCGTATGGTTTAAGTGCTTGATCCAACAGTTGTTCTCCTTGGGCCCAAGTTAACTTGAAACGGGACATTAAAAACCAAAGGGCTTGGGCCTGTTAATTACAGAATGAAACCCACGGAATCGGATAAAATTGTGCAATTGCCAAAATTTGTCGTTTTTTTCGAAAAATAATTTATACTCTAAACGCCATTTGCTTTTTTTATTAAGTCAAAAGATTTGGAACGAATAGAGAGTGGAACAGTTAGAGCTCTATGACTCCAATTAAAGGTCAGAGGTTCGAATTCCATCAACACCAATTCCCCTTCCTCCATTGTAATAGTTTGGGTTTGATATAAAAAAAAAAAGGTAAAAAGATTTGTAAAAAGTTGTTTCTGGTACATAATTAGAAATATTTTAGATGTTATCTCTTTTTTTTTTTAATTTATGTTACAGTTTAGTTCGCTAGGATTTCCAAGCCAATGGTAGAAAATTCAAATCAGATAGTGGGATGTTAAGTTATTCTTCCATTTATTGGACCGTACTTTCATTTAGAATTCAAATGCTACAATTTTAATCTGGATATTCGACCATTTTTGCAACTACACTAAGACCCAATTCATTCTTGAAGAATTCATCTGGACTTGAAAAAAAACCTCTTTTACTTGTTTGATTCAGCTTCCAACTTTTCTTAAACTTTGTTTGAAAGCAAATGCTATGACACGTGAAAAAATCTAAACAGTGCACCTGTTTTGAGTTAATTGTGTAGAAGAAGCTGCAATGTTATAGATGGCATCTCATTCTTGAAGAGAAAGTTTAAGCCTCTCGACTTTTTTTTTTAGCCTCTTGGGCAAATGTCAATTTTAACACGATGATGCCCCAATAAAGTGACCAAGTAAGGCTATTGTATCTCTAAATTTGTCAAGTTTTAATGGTTTTAGTAATGAGTTTAGGTGCATTTTTATCGTAGGATATGTATATATAGGGGAATTCTATTGGCTTACTCCACATGAAATTATGTGTGCGAGTCAATACACACGCAACAGCAAATCTTCTGAAAGTTGCAAAGGGAAAAAATCAGCACATTAGTCCACATTTGCATGATTTGAACTAATTATTGAGCCACCAAATGTACCAACATATTCAACATATTTGGCTCTTGATTACTTGTGTTTCTCAAGAATGACATGTGCTGTCGACTAATCATCACCTTTTGCTTAAAATGCTTGCTGTTGATTGGTGATAATTATGTCATATGGAGTGGCCAAAACACATAATTACCCATTTTGGCATATTGGGATTCTTTGCATAATTCCAGTAGTTAAGAAAATGACCTCTGTAGATAATAATGCAGTTGGTTGCATTAGTACTTTCATCAAAATTAAAGTACTGGTGGTGGAGACCCTTAGTTGCAGCAACAAGCATTAGTTCTTTCGAATTGAAATAATAGTATATAGTTTGTTCATGTGTCACACGTTGCTATGAAATCTTGTAATATTTTGATGAAGTACACTGGCAACTACTACTCTTCTTTTGGTGTAAAAAAATTGAATGTTGGTGGTGAGTTATTTTTACTTTTTAATTGAAATATGACATACACGTTACTCCATTATGTTAATATCAATAGCAATTTTACGACAAATATAATGCTAAAACTCAATACTAGATGCCTTTTACTTTTAGAAAGAGAAGATTTTTTGTTGATTACGATGCAAATATACTCTCAAAGGTAAATTTTGGTGCTCAAAATTTTAACCTATTATAAAAATTTATTACTTTCTTCTACTAAATTAGCCTTGTATGCGTTTTCCTCTTGTTTAATTATGAATTCTATTTTTAATTTTAATTTAAGTTTAAAAAATAAAAACTCAATTTAAGAAGTAACTGGTGAATTTTGAAAACTTCTGAAATACAATGGGGATTTCAATTTTTAAACAACTGCTTCGTCAATAATTAAGAATTTTTGAAAATTAAAGCAAGGAAGAAAAACCTATAAACTTTTATAATTTTGACACCGGGGCTTAGATGAGTAAAAGAAATGTTTACAATTATGATCATACTTATAAACTAATCGATAAGTGTCTCATTTATTAATTGTTCCTCCTCCATTTAATTGCGGCCAGCTTTAGCTTTAAGCTTAGAATGATCTCTTAATAAATATTTATATAGTGAAGAGACAAATTCTCGTCCATTTACTTGGGGTTGGGGTTATATATATTTTTTATAAGATTTACTATGAATACACAATACTAAATCTCAACAAAATAAAGAAACAAATAAGTGATTACAAAATTGATTGAGAAAAGGGAACTTAATAATTTATAAAAAGGAAATTTCTTTCTACCTAATTGTGAAAAAGTAACATCCTAAATTGTCGCTATTCATGAAAATTATGAGTCTGTAAAGGAAAAAAAAAAGATTGTTTTACAAAAAAAAAAAAAAATTAAGTAGGCTTTGTGTAATAGCTTACCACAGAGGGAAGTTAACATAGTTTTTAACATATTTTCAAAGCAAATAAGTTCTTTATAGAAATAGCTTAACAATAGAGAAGAAAATAAAAACGTATTCATCAAGAAGATTGCATATACATGATTCAAAATCAGAGTTAATATTCCGGTGCTCTGATCATTTTACAATAATCATTCACTAGATTAAGGAAAAGCACAACAAAAACTAACAATTGGTTATAAATGCTTATTGCTTTTATATATTAAACAATAACAAATCCTAAATTATAGTGCATTACTTTCTTTGACAGAAAATAAGATAACCAACACCAGACATTGGAAACTAGGTTATGGCTTGATTTTCAAGAAAATAAACTATACATTTAAACAAGTTTGAGATAGCAGACAAAATTAAGATTTTGCTCTAGAAAGTTTTTTAACAATAATCTAGAATAATTCTGTCCAATTCATGTCCTTATGCATGTTGTCATCATACTTAGAATTTTGTCCCATTTATGACATGTAGACGTGTCTGAGTTTGAACCTTAACTATGAAGACATTGGCTCTGTTTGGATTACTTTTTGTGAAAAATATTATTGGGAGAATGATATTATATTACTTTTTTAAAAAAATGTAACGTATATGAGATAAAAATATATAAAAAAATTAGAGTAAATTTCAAATGAATAATATTGTCCAAATGGTCCCATTATTTCTTGTCATTATACGTGGACTAATTTTAATTAATGTTGTGCCCAGAACGAAAAGAGACAATTTTGTTTCGAATTCTTACATGCTCTTGTATTACTGTTAGATTATTAGATTATATGAGATAAAAATATATAAAAAAATTAGAGTAAATTTTAAATGAATAATATTGTCCACATGGTCCCATTATTTCTTGTCATTATATGGGGACTAATTTTAATTAATCTTGTGCCCAGAACGAAAGAGACAATCTTGTTACGAATTCTTACATGCTCTTGCATTACCACTAGATTATTAGATTATTCACATTGCCCACTGTTTGAATTTACCTGCATTTTTGTGCTAACTGCCATAATAGTGAATAAAGATTACGTATTGAGGCATTTAAAAAAAAAAAAAAAGATTACGTATTGAGAATGTTCCATTAGTATTAGAATTTTTTGAGTATGTCAAACACTTATTCTAAGAAAAAGAGAAAAAAAAAAAGCGACTTCATCCCGTTATTTCTTTTAGATTTTTGAATAGATATTTGGGGGATTATTCTTCTTCTTTTTTCAATATGTAACTCTACTAAAAATCGATTGCATCACATTATTTATATTTCTTTTAAGTTGTGACACTAAAACCAAATACTCACACTATTAAACACTTTTCCGACTTTGTTTGATAATAATTCAGTACGCTTAAGTTTCTTTAAATTTCTCTACAGGTGCTTGGTTCGTGGATTGAAATTAGAATTGGAAATCAAAATTTGTAGAAATCATTACAGAAAGTTGATTCCAATATCTTCAAACCAAACAAAACCTAAAAGATTTATTCCATTTCATGATTCCAACACCCTTAAACCAAACAAGTTTGCCGAAAAAAGAGTATATATTTCTTATTATCTTTCTCTACCATATCTTTGTCAAAAAAATAATAATAATAAAACATAGCAAATTGATGATGCGAACCCACATGGTCAGGAATAAAAAGTGGAGCCAGAAACTGCCCAGTATGTACTACTTCACTGGGCTCCCTCGTCCAAGGCCAAGACTTAAGGTTACACACTTTAACAGCTTTCAAGGCTCCAACATGGTAAAGTCAAAAAACGAAAACTACATATCTAACGTTACTTTTGTAGTCTTCTGATTATTAAGATTAAGCCCCCTTAAACAAACAAATTGAAAATTATACCCCTCATGCATCAACGGTACACTCTAGAATGGAAAAGTTTTAAAAGTTATAATACTACTCAAAAACTAAGGAGTCCTCCTCCACCTTCAATACCTTTTACCATATCATAGTTAATACAATTATAGAAATGCATATATTTGATTGAAATACAAAATCTTCCTTCCTAAATCTATGCACAACAACATTAAATATCGTCTCTGAACCTTCAAGACTGGCAAAAGAAACACAGGAATCAGACATACCCGCCTTTTCTGTCCAAATCCCAGAAAATTTGGCACTTTCTTGAATTTCTCTGACAGGTTTGTGCTTCTCGCTCCACCCCATGTGTGTTCCATTTCAAGTTCAAATTTTTAATTGCAATATTATAATTTTGTACTTGGTTGTGCTACTTTTTGTGTGTGGTGTTGTGGTGGTTGTTGCTATTTTGCTGCTTTGGCTGGTTAATTGAATAATTGCAGAGTGGTTTAGATAACTGTGTGCTTTTCGCAAAGAAACCTTTTACTGTTAGACTTGTCATGTTGATTGGGTTTTGTGCTTGACTAACTTTATTGCAATAGTACACTTTTTTGGCCACTGTTTATCATGCTAAAGAGTAAAGAGTAAAGACTTCCCTTTTCACTGTTTTTTATGTAAAACCCTTCAAGATAGACAAGATTTTGAATCGAGGGTTTTGTTATTTGTGGATAAAATTTGTGTTTTTTTGTGTTAAGTTCAGATTTTTGGAAGTTCCTGTTGAAGGGTTTTGTGAGTTTATGCTGAGGAGAAGCAGAAGTAGAAGAAAACTGAGGAAGCAGAAACAGAACAGAGTTTTAGTGTGGAGTGGCTGTTACTTCTGATGGGCAATTTGGGTTGCAAAAAGTTTGTATATTTTCTGATTTTTTTGGCTGTTGTTGCAATGCCAACTTGCAGGGGATTCACAGACCCAAATGATGGTATGGTTGGATAGACCACTTATTTTTTCCTGTTCATGAATTTGTTTGGTTGTTGCTGATTTGTGATTTCATGGTGCATTAGTAACTTAATTGGCATTGTTGTTATTAATCTTTTTTTCTTTCTTAAAAAGTTTATCTTCTGATTGTGTTTTTGTGTTAGTCTTTGCAATTAGCAGTTTATATGCTGCTTTGGGCAACCCACCGCTTGCCGGGTGGCTTCCAGTTGGTGGAGACCCGTGTGGCCTAAGTTGGCAAGGAATTCTGTGTGTCAATGCCAATATTACAGGAATGTATGAATGCCCTTCTCACTTTTATGGAATTCTGATAGACATAGTAACAAATTCTGATATCTGACTTTTTGCCTTGTGGGATTGACAGTGTTCTGAATGGTCTGGATTTAGGAGGCGAACTAAGTGCTGACTTCGGCTCCTTTGCGTCACTCATACAAGTGTTAGTTCACTTTTCAAATTCCAAAAAGTGACCAATTTATTGTATTACTTTCATATGACTTTTTCATGAATTGCAAGGTAATAGCATTTCTAGTACATTTGGTTGGCATAAATTTGCTGCATTACTAAATTCTCTGAGACAACTTGAATTGTTTTTCTTTATAAGCTGATCAAAATTTATTATTTTAATCAGAGACCTCAGTGACAACCACATCGGAGGCAGTTTACCAACCAGTTTGCCTGCTACCGTCAGAAGCTTGTAAGTCTGAAAGCTTAGTCTCTCTACTCTTGTAATTGAATTGACAAGATTAAACTCTTTCATCCTGAAAGGAGAGGGAGATAAAAAATTCTCAATCATTGATGACATAATGCAGAGATATTTTCTTTTCATCTTTTACCTTTGGTTGTAGATTTCTTTCTGATAATCAGTTCAGTGGAAGTATTCCAGAGAGTATGTCATCATTGAGTCAGCTGACAGACTTGTGAGTTCATTAAAGTTTGCACACATATTCAGTACATTAGACTTTTACATCTTCTCTGTTTTTGTACTTTATGTAATTCGCAGCCGTTATTCTCTAGGTCTCTGGATAACAATCATTTGACAGGAGTAATTCCAGATACCTTCCATCAGCTTAATGGCTTGACCACGCTGTAGACATTCTTTTATTCAACTTTTCTATCTACTACTGTAAATTTTGATGGAACTTTTTTAAGCTTACTGGTTTCTGCATTGCAGGAACTTATCTGGTAACATGTTGACTGGCCAGCTGCCTTCTTCAATGGGAAATTTGTCCTCTCTTACAAAGCTGTAAGTTATTCTCTTGGTTGCATTTCTTATGCAGAAAGAATCACAGATATGGGTGCCTGTTTTGCTCAAGGAAGAGGATCTTGACGATTATGTCCTATTAAAATTGTTTTTTACCATGGGACTTTCTAAAGTTATTTCAGACAAGTTCTACAGGAACAAACACTTGAAGAAGTCTTACTGAAAGTTATTTGGTACTTAAAACAATTTTTGTTCCTCTTTATTTGGGCTAATGAATGACATAGTTATTTTTTTTACTTAAAATCTAGAGTATGTGTTTTAAATTAAAAGTTGGGACCAAAAAGCGAGCCTATTTCAATAGCATAAAAATGCAGGGCACTTCCCCAGTTATGGAAAGTTTAAAACAGAATATTATTTGGTAAAATTTGTGCATTTATGGGAGAGTATTGAATGAATACCTGAGCAAAAACTTAATTCTAAGCAGTGCTTTGAATAGACCAAACAGAGTATTCTGATTATTGAAAAGAAATGTCAAATCCACTCAAAATCTGCCTTGCAGTTTACACCACGCGTTGCTTATTATTTACAGGTACATGCAAAACAATCAGCTTTCGGGAACTCTCGATGTTTTACAAGATCTTCCTTTGATTGATTTGTAAACCTTCTGCCTCAGTTTTTGAAATTTAACAACTTCTCAGAAAGTTATTGCTTTGCTTAATGTTATATGGTTTGGCATGTGGCCACATTTTGCAGAAATATAGAGAACAACCTTTTCTCTGGGCCAATTCCTGAGAAATTGCTGAGTATACCAAACTTCAGGTGAAATATAAAATCAATTTGTTTGTTCATTTATAATATTGTGTTTTCATTGTGTTATGTTGAGTCACATTTTATCCCAATTGTCAATCATTTTCCAATTTGCACAGTATAGTGACTTGAGATTATGATGCTCCCTAAGTTAGCTCCCTTTGTTTTGCAAGTTGTGTCAAATAAGGTTCACAAGATTGATTTCTTTGAGGGAAAGTAAAAATTTTGAATGGAATGATTGACAAATTTTACCCAAAAAAAAAAAAAAAAGAGGATATATATGCTGGAACTCATGTTCTAGGGATTATGATCTAGTACAATTATGTCTTGATTGATATGTTCTTACCAGAAAATAGAAGTAGATATCTTGTTTTTTATACTACTTCAGAAAGAAAAGCTCCCTCTATTTTCAGAACTGATTTTCAGATATTCTAACAAAAAAAGAGAAATTCTGGAACTAATAAAGATGTTTACCTCTTTAGGAGATGGCGTTGATACTTGCATTACCTTTATGCTTGTGATACCCATTGTAGTCATCATAAGCAGGCTTGAGAGAATGTGTATTCTCTCTTTAGACAGCTAACATACTGTGTGCCAACTATTTTTGCATACTGAACCTACCATAAGGTCATAAACAGAACATGCCTGCTTCTAGAGAGGTGTTAAGCTGAAGAATACTGTAAGAGGGTTCAGAAATTTTAATTCTCAAGGTATTTAGTTTGAATACTCTAAGGATATTTATTTCAGGTTTCTGTTAGGGTAAATATCATTGGTATCCCATCAAATCCAATGCTAAAATTTGGTGATGTCATAGAAAGTATTTTTAATGCTCAAATTACTGTTGAAAAAGTTATAGAGAGGGCAGGTCATTGTAATAAGCTATGCGTATCGTAGCATGATGTCGATTTATCCTAATCGAAAACATTTTTTTATGGGAGGCCAATGTGGTTTAAAAGAAGTAAGTGGTGTTTGTGTAATGAATGTTGATATCTTAACTATATCAAGTTATCTTTGTTATTATTTGGTGACATCTTTCAATGCCTAAGGAAAAAAAATACTTGGTGAGGATGAGAAGCTTGCTAGCAGTAACAGCTGGAAGTGCTTTTTGAAACATATACTTGCTAAAGAGGACTAACAAGGAGCAAATGGTGGGTCCAATTCCTGTTGGATGCACTTGTAACTGGATGGAATCACCTTTGTGGTTCTCCACCGCATGATCATTGAAAACTAGTACTCTAGATCTGGTCAAGAACTTCATGTTGATGACAAGAAAGAGGTTGTTTAGAGAAGGCCTTAGTTAGTCGATTCACTGGCCATGGGGTCCTTCACTCACTTTGTAGGGATTCCCGATTCCCTAGAGGAGATGAAATCATAGAAGAGAGGACAAGAATTCTGCACAAGGAGTGGCCTATGAGGATTATGACAGTCTAGTGCTGGTTTCAGAATTGTTTTTGGTTTTTTTTTTTTTTGTTGGGGGGGGGGGGGGGTAGGGCCGGAGGAGGGCAGCTGTAGATTGGTGATGCTTTGCTAGAATTCTCGATATTTTATGTGCAAAATCTGGAGTAATTTGTAGTTTGTTTGTACTACTAGAACTCTGGATACTTTGTGCAAAATCTGTAGTTTTGGCTGTATCATTCTATTATTTTCTCTATTCACCGTTCCTTCATTGATTGATATCTACAAATGTGATGCAGAAAAGCTGGAAACCCCTTCAACACTACAATTCTTCCATCACCTCCTGTCTCATCCCCTTCACCTTCTCCATCTCCCTCTGAGGCATCTCCTCCTGAATTAGCCCCAGTACAGCAAGGAACTGGACCACCAGGGCAACAGTTTCCACAAACTGGAAGTGATGGCACAACTAAGAAATCTAAAAGCATCTCATGGATTGCTATTGCGGGAATACTTGTCATTGTAGTACTTGCCTTGGGACTTTGTGTTTTCCTGTCACGATACTGCAAAAGCAGGCAACTGGATGAGAAAATAGATAAGAGGCATGAAGCATATGCCCATCGTAGCAGCAGAGCAAACCTCAGAGATGATAACTCTTCTCAAAAGCCTAATTATCAAGCAGAGAAAGGTAAACATTTTCAGAGATCATATGCTTCCTGTTCTTGCTAGTATTTCTTCTTGTTTGTGCTTTTATTTTTGACCATATGATGACATTTTGAGGGCTCTGAGCAGTGACAAAAGAAGCAGTGACGAGGCCTGCAATAACCTCTGTAGATGCTAAGCAGGAGAAAGATGTCAATGGTAGGAGTGCATTCCCAAAGCGGGAGAATCACAGAATAGACATGAAACAGACGTATTCAAGTGGGACATATTCAAGTGGGACGGATTCAAGCATTAGACCACCTCCGCTGCCACCTTTTCCCCTTTTGCCTTCGGAAAGAATTATTGCAGATCCTATTTTGCCTTTGATAACCCCAAGTGGACATGCTATGGGTTCTGTGAACTCTGTGAAGTCTTTCACCATTGCTTCTCTTCAGCAATATACAGATAGCTTCTCTCAGGATAATCTTATCGGAAAAGGCATGTTGGGCACAGTTTTTAAAGCCGAGCTTCCTAATGGAAAGGTACATACTTATAGCTATTTTTCATGGGCTTCATGGTTATAACTACAACAATAGTTGGATCCCTATGCTTTTCAATCTAGTTATCTCAATCAACATTGCAAATGAGAGGGATTAGTCTTGATTACCTTCCCTAGTGCCTCATGACTTAAATGCGTGTAGAATAAAATAAAATAGAACAGTTTTAACAATCTAAGTTGTTAAATTATTGTAGCCAGCTTTGTATGTGTCTTTTCCAGTATATTTTGGCTTTGAATATCTGTATTTTCTCTGTAGAAAATTATTGCTTCAATCATTTGACATATTGCTTATATGAATGTAGAATAAAATTACAAAAAAAAAAAAAGTTTTAACAATTTGGGTTGTTAAATTATTGTAGATGGCTTTGTATTTGTCCTGTCCAGTAGATTTTGGCTTTCAGTGTCTGTATTTTTCCCCTGTGGAAAGTTATTTCTTTAATTGTGAACGCAAAGCATCTGAAATTTGATAGAGATGAGCATATATTATATTTAGTGAATAAACCAAATCATTGAATAGATTCGACCCCATTTTTCTTTCCTCCAACGTTTCCCAAAATAGGACTTCTAACTATAACCTCATCTCCTAAGGATTTAAAAAAGAGTGAGTGAAAATGTTTTACTGCATTATGTTTCTTTTTTGAAATTTTGTGCTTCCCGAAACCATCCTTTATTGTCTTACTTGTGGTGTTGTACTTTTGCTTATAAGACTGCTGCATATGTGCTGACTGATCTTGTTGCTTGACATTCATTATCCAATCCTTAGCTGCTCGCAGTCAAGAAACTTGATAGTGGAGCATCAAAGCTTCAGAGTGACAAAGAATTCGTTGAGCTAATTTCTAATGTCGCTAAACTTCAGCATGCAAACATAATCCAGCTAGTTGGGTACTGTGTGGAGCACAGACAAAGGATGCTTGTGTATGAGTATTGTGAAAATGGAACACTCCACGAGGCACTTCACTTGGATGATGAGATCCATAAAAGGCTTTCATGGAACATGCGCATTAGCATTGCCCTTCAAGCTGCTAGGGCCTTGGAGTGAGTTTCTCTATACTAACTGAATCTGAAGATAACAGGACCATAAGTTGTTATATGTGCTTTTGAAGTTAGTTAATATGTCAAAAAAGTTAAATGTACCAGATATCTTAAGTTTTGCAACCATTTCCTTTGTTTTCTGTTTTTACCATATGCACCCTTCTGTTGGTGGCCAGACTTTGTATATTAACTCCAACTGTATGTTTTGTGATGTAACTTGATTCAGTTTTCTCTTGCTGTTTAATTGTGAAGATATCTGCATGAGGTTTGTCAGCCACCTGTTGTTCACCAGAACTTCAAGTCTGCTAATATTCTTCTAGATGATGAGCTTTCTGTATCCGTCTCAGATTCTGGTTTGGCCCCTCTGTTGTCATCTACTTCTATGGCTCAGGTAATATTTTTGCAGCACCTTTGGATTGTGAATCAACTGAGGACTTACATTAGGAAGAAGTTTATGTTTGTTATGTCTAAATGTACATTACTTGCTTGCTGCATTACCTGTGTATATTTGAGTTGCTTCTGGTTGAGTATTGGTTTTTGCTGATCATCAGTTTACTTATCAGTTGCAAGGTTGTGGTTATGGTGGTCCTGAACTAGAATTGGGAAGCTACACTTGTCACAGTGATGTTTACAGCTTTGGAGTTGTTATGTTAGAACTTCTAACAGGAAGAAAATCTTATGACAGGTTAGTGATCCAATAGAGTAAAACCTGAATATGAGTTTGGATATCAAAAAATAAATTCAGGATTAGAAAAAGCAAATGACATTGGCATTGGAACTTAAAATTTTAGGTCACGTCCTCGTGGGGAGCAATTTCTAGTTAGATGGGCAATTCCTCGGCTACATGATATAGATGCATTGTCAAGGATGGTTGATCCTTCTCTAAATGGTGCATATCCATCGAAGTCTTTATCTCGTTTTGCAGATATAATTTCCTTGTGTATTCAGGTCAGTTCTCCATTCATGTTTTGCTTTCTTTTTTCATTATTAGTGGTTTCGGCAAAGATTTTATACAGGATGACTTTAGTCTAGTTCAGTGACTCAGTTGGAGACATTGTAGAAACATGATTTACATTCAATAAAATATTAATCTTTGTTTTGTATAGCTTTTCAAATGCACTACTGCATTTGATTAGCTATGCCATTTAAATTGATGTATTGATGGTTCCCAGATTTTAGCGGTGCACAACAGCTAAGGCTGGCCAGATTATGCCGCAGAATTGCTTCTCTATTATTCCTTAACATCTGTGGTCTTGGCTTATATTAACATAGAATAATTGTAGATCAAAGATGATGGTGTCATAGGAGTTCACTATTGTAAAAGAGAATTGGCAACCTATGTGCTTGCTTTTCCCAAGAAACTCGATGGCATTAATCTTCGATAATCTTTTGGGCGTGACAAAGAAGTTCATTATACAAAATTAAGTAGTCTTTTTGAGGATAAGAACTCAAATTCTAGGTTCAGATTTTCCAAAATAGAACTAAATGTGTTGTGAACTCAATGTAGTGGTACCTAATGCATCCTGCTCAATGGACTATAAATTTTTTTTCTCTGTTTATCATACATGGTGAATTATAACTTTACCATTACAATGCAGCCCGAGCCAGAATTCAGACCGCCCATGTCAGAAATTGTCCAGAACCTCTTACACATGGTAGAAAGGGATTCTTGAAGATACGAGATGCTGTAAATTTTTGAACGGAAGAAATAGCTGATGATGCTACAATCTTTTGAGAATCTGAATGTTCTTTCTATTAACTAACTAGCAGCATATGAAACTCTCTGGAAACTTAGCTTTTCAGCTTTTGTGATGATCCACAATTTTTTATAATGTGCTAATCCAATTCATTAACTCTTTTCTTTTTTCCTTTCAATAATGGTAATCGAATTTGTATTTTGTTAATATCTTGCATGTCCATGACACCCCAGATTTCCTTGCAATCGACTCACAGGAAGTTGCATCTCTTTTTAACCTCTCCTGTTACAAGTACCATAGGTTGCTTTGGGTATACCATTTTAGAACGAACACGGCTAAGCAATACACTGATTTCTAGTAAAAATGAAGATTGCGTTTTGAGGAGATTTTTGTTTTTTGAGTGCTTGGCTTTAACTTTTATCACTGTCAAAGCAGTTTCTTAGTTATTTTACTGAAGAATAAAAATGTGATTCTGGTTAAGAGAAAGAGAAGGAATGTTGCATTCGCTTAAAATGGTGCATGTGTTATATATTTGTTATTTGTTAAGTGTAGGCAATTATTACCAGGCTATTAAAATTTGTGACGTTTAAGGAGGAAATTATTTTCCTACCTTTGATTTAAAATGGAAATTGTAAAGAAGATGGAATTCAATTATAAATCTGTATTATTTGCTTTTTACTGGTTTGATATGATAGTTATAGTACTTAAAGGGGAAAAAATTCAGTCATTTACATTCTACCCCACGTACATGAAACATGATATTTTGGTTTCTTTTCGTAAAATTTTATGATCCAACATGCCAAAGCTATTTAAACCTTTTTTATAATTTGTAGAAAGATTTAGTCTTTAATAAACGATGAAAGGGATGTATATAGTGATATCAGATTGACAATTTACTAATATACTTGTAGAATTATAGTAGTTTTTTTTTCCTTATAGAAAAAAAAAAAACTGTTTGGGAATAGTGGCCAGAATTGACTGTTGGGGAATAGTGGCCAGAATTGAAGTAAAATATGAAAATATTATCCGATGAAAGAGCAGATACTAATAGAAAATATGCAGATAGTTTCACGGATGAAAGAAATCAAAACAGAAAATTTGCTTCAATTCATGTATGAAGCCACTGTTTTTAAGCAAAATTTGTCCTCTATTTGTATAAAATATATAGACAAATTCCCTTCAAGATAAAGTGAAACGATAAAATATATCTATTCAAAATAAATTCCTTTCAAGGTAGAGTGAAGTGACCTTAATATCACGTTAGTGATGCTACCTTGATATTACATTCAGTAAAGTGTTTTAATATCACGTTCTCGAAATCAAGGGCGTAGTGCTCTTCATAGTTACATTAAAATTATTCAAATTCCAAACCCGAATCTATAGCCTAAATCCACGAATGAATGTCCACGAATCTGGTCCGCTAATTCTGATCAGAATGTCCAAAGTTAGTCTGCGACCAGAATTATTGACATGAAATTATCTTCTTCTTGTCACCTGGACCCTTGACAAAGAAAAGAGAAAAAGAAATCATTGACTGACTTTAGTTTTGCGAAGTACATGCAACTAGCCAAGATAGTTCTTTGGATACTCTTCCTATATCTGAGGGAACCTGATTTGGTTGTCATTACTACATGAAAAGATCAGATACCACATTGCACTTAGTCAGGCGCGAACTAAGGGAACCAAAGATAATGGCTGTGATGAGTGTGGACATAGAAACAGCTTGAAGTTGCACTACACACATGAATCACCAACCTGTTGACAGAGCAATTAAAACTGTAATAAAATTGCATCATGGCTGCGGTTTTTGTCCTAAATTGTTTGGGATTCTCCTCTTAAATACTACTATATACTTTCTTTGGATCCATCTTCTTGAATAAATAACATTAACCTCCCAATTTTGTTGACTATGGACCCCTTCTGTCAAGTCTACGCAGCTGATTGCGCACACGCTAATCTGATGGTCACGTCTGTTTGTCACTTTTCATGGGTTATTAGTTGCATTTTCTAGATCACTTGCCTTGGAAAAAAAATTGCTATCAAACGTGAAAGATTGGCCACGAAATTAAAAGAAATTTCTCCTTCTTTTCTTGCTTTCTTGTGATTATTTAATCCTTCCAGCTGGTAATATAATTTAGTGGATGATTAGACAATATGGTGACAGAGATAGTCTGTAATCAGATTAGATCATTCATTATCATTACGAACTGGTGAATTTCCAGCGCTAACCCTTTATGATATATCATTTCCCCCATTGGTTACCTTTTGCTTTTTACTTTACTCTGTCATGTATAAGCATGATTCAATGTTGGTCAAACCATGGGAGTTTATGACTGTACGAATTCAAGTTAAAAAAAAAAATGAAAAACATAGATGTTTAAACTTTATGTATACAGTTTTTAGTAAGTGCTGGACAACTGAGTTTTGAAGCCTCCAATGATTGAACATGGCATACATGATTCGTTTTGGTGGGATTGACAGCACTGATCAATCATGAGATTCCCGAATATAAAACTTCATGATAGATTCTTTCATTGAAAGTTTGCAATTTGTCTACCAATCCCATAACTTTACTCGGACTTGTTCTTAACAAATTTTAAGACCGATTTTAAAAAAATTAAAAATTAGTTGTTCATAATTTTAGAATAAAAAATTCAGAAGTAGCATAAGAAAAATAATAAAAAATATCATAAAATAAATTTTTTAAAATTAAAAGTTAAAAGTATGTAAAAAAAAAAAAAAAGTTGTTGTAGACAAGCCAAAACCTTGAGCGTTGTAATTCTACTCCAGTGAATCATGACTCATGAAAGAAGGTGAAGTCAATTTTTGGACACTATCATCATTAAGCATATGACATAGCCACATATAAGACTAGTTAGGTGAGTTTTACAATAATTGTTAAACCTCAAATCTTCTGTTAAAAGTTATCACACATTTACATATAGAATCACATGATCGATCCCAATTTTTGAAGGATTGAAATTGCTTCTTACCAATGGTTGTCCCATCACTACCAACCTTAATTATACGCAGTTAATACTTTGTCTTTACGGTAAAAGTGATTTGATTATTTAGCTTGGAGCAAACTACATAGGTAGATAAATACTACAAATTTTCTCCTCTAACTGGCTAGATTCTTCTCTATTCTTTTTTATAGTTTGGCACGACATCAATTAAAGGTATACTTTGTGTAGATCCAAAGCATCTAAATTGTAGACAAATGATGGATTCCTAATTGAGTGAAATCGATGTGTGTGTGTGTGTTTTTTTTTTTTTTAAATTAAGAAAGTGAAAGGAATATTGCGCAAGTAATTAACTTCAATGAGCTGTAAAGCCTGTAATGGTGCTAGTTAGATCGGTACCTCAAATACTGTAGTTTTTTAAGGTGATGTTGCACTTCTTTCATTTTTCTTCTTTTTGAAATCAATTCTCAATTTTTATTACAATGTTATAAGTTTTTTTTTTTTTGTCTAAGAAAATTTACAGTGAGGCTCCCAGAACCTTATGATAGGTAATTCAATTTTTTTTTTAAAATCAATTCTCAAAATTTTCATTATAATGGTATAAGATATTTTTGCCTCACACAATTTAGGGTGAAGCTCTTAGATTTTTACAAGATACAGTTAGGGTGAGACTTCCAATATAATTCCTAAGCTAACCTTTTTCCCTGACCTTAACATTGAGGTGCTCCTTTGGCCAACCCAACTTTGCTACGTTGGTTGCATTTCTTTCATGGAAAAGTGATGGAGATGCATAATACTTAATTAAACGTATGGACGATTTAATTTTGTATATGAACCAATGAAAAAAAATACTTATAGAGTTCTTGATGCAACAATTTTAGTAAAGTGTATTATAACGTAATAGTGATAAAACAAACGCAATTTCAATAACCTTAATGTAAAGAATGAAGTTTTCCCTCTTTTCTTTGATTTACATATGTTTAGTTTAGAACATGAAAAATGTAATGTAAAATTCCTAATAAATAAATAAAAATCTCACAACCAATAATCTCCCGGGGCATATAAGATATTCTCATTGGTACATGCAATAATTTCCAATAAATATACATGTCATTAGAGATTAGAGCTGTAAACAAACTGAGCTATTCGTGATCATAGCTCTGCTTGGCTCATGAAAGCTCGAGTTTGATTCGTTTGTATAACTAAATGAGTTGAGCTTGCATACAACGAGCGAGCTTGTTTGATAAATGAACAAAAGTTCGAACATGAGATACTTAGCTCAACTTAGCCCGAATAACACTTACACTTATTTGAACTAAGCTATTCGCAAACAAAGCTCGACTCGACTCGTGAAAACTCGAGTTCTACTCGTTCATATAGCTAAACGAGTCGAGCTCGATTACAAATTTTTGCTCGTTTAATAAACGAGCCCGGCTCGTTTATTAAATGAGTATGAACTCAAACCGAGAATACTTGGCTGGGCTCGACTTGGCTCAAGTCGTTTACAGCTCTACATGTCATGCCTTTAATTTTATACAAAAACAAAAGAATTTTTTGTAAAAGTGTAGAATTAAACCTTGAACCCTTCAATTAATAAATTAATTGGTGCAAAGCTTGAAAACTATGAGCATGAAATTTTAGATTTTGTGAAATAAAATTTAGTTAAGTGTAGCCATCTATTATTAAAGCCTTGACAAACAAGATGCATATGGCATCATTCAACAGATTTGATTTGATATCTAATTACTACTTATACAGTTTTCTTGTTCATCTACTTGAGATGGTGATAAGTTGCTTGTTATAATTTTTAGCATATAAACATTCAATTAGGTTTTTGAAAAAAATGGCTAAAAATAAGTCTTATAGTTGTCATTTTAAAAAGGTATACAAACAAAATAACTTCTGTTATTTTTATAAAATTGTATTACTTGTGAGATTGATTTAATCGATCTTTAAATTAAATATTGACAAAGTAATTTACGTATTCAAACTCAACAACCAATGAGACATAATTAGAGAGTGAATTTATTCCAACAACGCTTCAATAAATATAACAACTTCTAGAAGTATAAGATTATATCGTTATTGACCTGTTATTCAAGTTGACTCATTCAAAAAAAAAAAAAAATTTGAAACATTCATAAAAGACTTAAAAACTTAATAGACAAATTGTTTTCTCAATGTACAAATTCAATGGAAACCTTTTTTTTTTCAATGCATATATTATAAGATATTTTTGTAGTTTCCTCATCCTAATTCAAAAAACCACCCCCCCCCCCCAAAAAAAATCCCAAAAATTTTAAAAAAAGCCCACCGCCAAAAAAAGAAAAAAAGAAACCAAGCAATTCACTACGTGGGTAGGCTCAAAATGGAGGAAAATATTCGCTACGTGGCTACAACAACTCTACAAGCAAAAAAAGAAATTAATATTTTCAAGTGCTAAATACCTAAAACAAATAATTCTTGACCACCAGATCCATTTTTTATCCTTGGTGGTCTGGAACTCAAGATATAGATAGACAAAGACAAGCATAAAACCGGAATACAGAAATTTTTAGGAGTTTTCAGCAAAAATTTTCAATTTATCATAACATATTCTTGACCGTTGGAAACTTTCCTTTTCAGCATCTGGTCCACTGGAATAAAACAAGAAAGTTTTACAAGACTTAAAATGTTTCCCGTAGAAAAATCTACCCTTCAACTTTCTTTTTTTTGAGCTCTTCCAAATCAAATACCCAGGCAGAAAAAAGCAATATATCACTGCCATAGTTGGCCAACTTACCTCGATAATTCATACATTAAATAACTTAACTCCATAATTCATAGACTAAAAGTTTGATATATTGCTTCTTTTTTGCTTTTCAAGAGAAATTCACATGTGCACCTCATATCATTGAATTTGAGCTAACTATGCTTAAATTGAAATTTTACATATATCTCAACATTAATGAATGTAAATTGTCAGAATTAACGAAGCAAATTTGCCGAGCAAACTCAATTGGTTAGAGAAAAACTCCTAAGGCGTTTTCTCGCCAAAAGTTCAGAGTTCAAA
Source organism: Mitragyna speciosa (assembly GCA_024721245.1). Taxonomy (NCBI): domain Eukaryota; kingdom Viridiplantae; phylum Streptophyta; class Magnoliopsida; order Gentianales; family Rubiaceae; genus Mitragyna; species Mitragyna speciosa. The sequence goes on from CM045552.1 coordinate 30,580,129, forward strand.
CTCCATCAAAGAAGTATATATATATGTACTAGTTATTTGGACGCTACACTCTAAATTGTAAATATTGTAATAAGAATATAATGAGTAAATATAAATCTTAATTAAATTTTTTCGACTTTTTGTGATCACACACGTAGTGTTTAATTATTGCAAACAGTATCAAAGATGAAGTTGATAGCAATTCTTTCGTAAATAATTCCTAGAAATTCCCCACTTTGCTCCAATTATTCAAAGTTTCAAACACTGTCACTCTAACTCAAAAAAAAAAAAAAAAAAAAAACACTGTCACTCTAGCGTTTTAGTTTTATTTCCAGATGGTAAAAAACAAAAACAAAAAAAAATCTTAGGCTACTGCTGTCTGACCGACAGTCTGATCTGATCTGATTAATACCCATCATACCATTCAGTACATAGTCCAACAGTAGTAAACTCTGTCCCCTTCCGCAGTAAAAAAAAAAAAAAAACCCATCAATCAATCATTGTCTGAAAACACACACACAACACACACTACTCCTTTATCTTTCTCCTTCTCCATTCTACTTTAATTAATAATAATCACCACTCCTCAAAAAAAAAAAAAAAAAAAAAAGCCAGCCACAATAAATAAATAAATAAATAAAACAACTATTTTTGGTCCAGTCCACTTTTTTTTCTACTGTTGCCGTGTTCCCCAGCAATTTACTACAACTAGTATAAATTTTGGTTGTGAGAAATTTCAAATTCCTAACTTTTCTTCGAAGAATTTTCATTTTTTTTGGTTATATATATAAAATAAATTTCGTGTCTATATTATACGTATATACTTTACTTTTCTCCTATATCTCCGTCCACCGACTAGCTCTTCACGCGGCAGCTGCAACAGTGGCGAGCAGGACGACGACGACGACGCCGTTTTGGTCTCCGATCTCGTTCTTTGCTGGAAAATGGCCAAGCGCGGCTATAAATTGCGTATCCTTTTTCTCTTTCTTTTTTCATTTTCTTTTTTTTTTTTTTTGGGCTTAAAGGTGCATGAATTTTCTACTGAAGTTAGGGTTTTTAATTCGTGTTATCAGGGTTAGTGTATTCGTTAATTTTAAGGGAAAAAAATGAGTATGAATTGAAGACGAGAAGCTCATCTAAAGTAAGCTAACTAGTTGAATTGGGGATTTGTAATTATATTTTTATGTTGTCTTTTTTGGGTTTTTTCTTTGCTGGAATTTGAAGTTGAGCTGAAATGAATTGAATGAAAAGGAAATCATATGACCTTAGTTAAAGAAAGAAGTTTTGGAAATTTTTTTTTTTTTTGGGAGGATTTGTGTGATCTTGACTGAAATGAATGAACAGAGGAGTTCGTGGCGCATTCGGGGAATGTGAATTGTTTACGGATTGGAAAGAAGAATTTTCGGCAATTTGTAACTGGTGGAGATGATCAGACAGTCAACCTTTGGTCAATTGGCAACCCTGCACCTTTATCAGTAAGTTCAAGATTTAATCTTTCTTGGTGTAATATTGCTATATTAAGAAATTAGCAGCAAAGTGATTATTTTGTGATGTGTTTGTGTACTGGATTACTATTCACTGAGGATTCAGAATGATTGAAATTTTTTCTATTTTTAGATGTATTGCTTGAGTGGGATGATTATTTGAATCAGTCACGCAGTGTGTGATTTTCATTTAGTTATAGTTTTGGGACTGTTAAAAGTAGGTCGCGTGTTTAATGTACACCTTGCCAATTATGTTGTGACCATTTTTTGGAAGGTGATGTAACTTTTTAGCACGATCAATGTTATACTGCAAACATGGTTTCTTGTTGTGAAATGCGGCATTAAGAAAATCATAGTCCGGAAGCAGTTTAGGGAACATGTCAGATGAGTTTGGTGTAAAATCAGCAACACGCGTAAGCTTTTTGTCTTAAAAGAGAGAAGAGATGTCTGCTGTATACTACTTCACTAAGGGAGTAATTACAGTGTGTCAACTTGTTTGGAATTATTTGTGACGACTTCATGATGTGCTTTGTGTTCTGAATTAGTTGAACTGATGGATGCAGTTAATGTTGCTCCTATGAATTGCACTATGCATGCTTATCTTCTTTTTGATTTCTGTTTAATATTCCTGTTATTAATGCTTTTAGTAAATATGTATGTGGTGCATCATTTCACCTAATATTTATAATGTGAGAAAACGGATGGATTTATCTGGTGTAGATTTTACTTGTCAGAGAGTGATTACTTCCATAACTTCCTTAGCTATCACATTGTCTTGTATGAGTAATTGAAATTGTCCTTTCCCCAACACATGCAGAACCTATGTGGCCACACAAGT